>KB671909.1:133039-253943 GCA_000349105.1 Anopheles epiroticus
TCTAAAATCTAGATTTTTGCTCGGAACAAAATCTAATGGTTTTTACGCTGGCTAGTTTTGCCTGTGATTTTGTATGGAGAGCTAGCAGCATTTTAGCCGAGAAACGTCAAAACACATACAAAAAAACTGGCTTAGGTCATCATAGACCCCAATGTTAGAAGTGTAGCAATCATAACCATCTTCAAAAAGTTTAACAAATTACTTTAGACAACTTGGTTCAAAAGGTCAGAGATCATTCCTTGTAGTACCAAAAATTCTTAGGATAATACTGCTACCTTAAGCACTGTTGGTACGATGATCCTGCTACAAACAATTATTTAAATGTTCTTTGAAGTAAACCGATGGGTAAAAGACTCCTGTATGCATCTTTTTCGATTTCTCCAGGCTACTTTCCTTCTCGCTATTGTCCAAATGCTATTTTAAATAAAGGATAAAAAAAAGCTTCCAAAATACATCAGCGTTCTCTGCAGGACGCGAACCATGCAGAACGGTTCGGTAGCCTGGTGAGTCCGTTTGCTCAATTTGCGTTCGCGATTCGTGTTTTTTTTCGGAGCGAAGAAGACGCAATGAAAGTGCGGGCTGGTGTATAATTGTTTCTTGGGCAGCATCAGCAGCCATTCCGCTCCGTACAGCCATACAGATGGGTGGTGTGCCTTAATCTTCAAATTGCTTTTAATTAATTAGCACTCTGATCGATTTGGCCGGTAAAACCGGGGGAAAATGAAAAAAACAAAACAAAACAAAAAGCTTTTAATGGTCGAAAGCTGAATGTCGATAGCAGGTCTTGTTCGCTGACAAATTTAATTTCACCCATTTTTACCATAAACTATTCAAGGACTGTTGTTGTTGTTGTGCGGATCAGAAGATGATAAGAGAGTGTGCAACAAAACGGTTGCACAAAATATTTCCTAGAGTCAGTGTACCCAGTGCATAGGGAACGAGATTTATTTGCAGGGTTGTAAATTTTGGAAAACATTTTCTAAAGCTGTTGATAAAGTTAATGTTGACCGTTGTTTTGCCAGTTCGCTGTGTTGTATATAATTTATTTCTAAAACTGATACAAAAAAAAAGATATAATAGCTCAGGTTTCCTAAAGTAATTCACAAAAAATATGCAATATTTTCTTCACTCTCCTTTTTGTTTTTTTAATTAGCGACGCATAAATCAATGCCATAATCACTGACTGCTGCTCCTTCCCTGTCCGTTTTGCTCAATCAAAACTGGCTCGTGCCACATGCCCAGAATGGCCACGTCACCCAGCTGACGGTATGTTTCGGCGGTGAAATTTAGTGACGGTGTTGGCCGGCGGTCGGTCCGTTGGTCGGTGCGCACGAACCGATATGGATCGTGTTGCGATCGATTTCGCATCGGTTTTATCGCATCGCCGAAAGTGGTACGCTGGTCGGTCCGGCCGGCGGCAAATGGCTCTTTGATTTGTGTTTACTTTTTATTTGCGATTTTATTTTAATTCCACCTGGTCCGGTCGGGCCGGCGCTTTATTTAAATTTGTGGTTGTTTTTATGGTTTCACCGTCCAGTAAAACTGGTGCCGATCGTGACTGTTTTTGTTTGCGGTGATGATGGGATGGACATAAAAGCGGTAAAAAAAGAAGTGGATGGCAAAAAAGAAACAATAACAACATAAATTAAAGAGCTAAATGAGAAGTATAAATAGAGCGTTGGTTGCGAGTATTTGCAAAAAAATAAGTGATAAAAATATTAAAATAAGAAAAAACCTTTGCACAAGTGCTCTCTTTTCAAAAATGTAACAACTAGAGCACTTGGTCCCGGTTTAAATTTCACTACCACCACGCCTGTGTCCCGTATGGTACTCAAAAACACGTTTTTAAAACAAAACCACAATCGATCGATCGAAATTTGTCGTTTTTTTATCTTTTGCTTACACGAATGCGCACTCAGCTGAATCGGTGTTGCACTGTCCGCCAAGGATTACGCGACGGCTATCGATGTCCTTGCCGCCCGTCCCCTTTCCCCAGCGCGAAGGGAACCGCCCGCTGAGAGAAAGTGGACACCGGAGCTCTGGAATTTTGTGCACCACCGACCTGCTGGAAAGCATGGCACGACACACTACAAATTATTGGCATTTTATTGGTTCCGTACCCGGTTTTCTGGGTCCATGTCCTTCGAAAGGATGACGCACCCTCTCGCTTTCCTCGGGTCCCCCGGTTACGATACCGGAATGATAATCGGTCACGTACCACCGGCACCGGGCAACGGCGAGGTCGACCAGCGAGGTGATAATTTTTATCATTTTCCACCACAACACAGCAAGTTGGCGCCATCGATTGCGCACCTTCGGTTAAAAAGTAAATACAGAAAAGTAAAAAAACTACCGCACGCCCTGCGGACTCGAAGCAAGCTGGGTGTGTGTAAGGGTTCACTGGGTTTGCGAGAGCCTTTGCTGTGTGTATTTTATTGCATCGCGTCACAGTGCAGGCGCCACATTACTGCTGGACGCAATTGTACAGACGAACAAAATGAAACAAAAACAAAGGCTACCCTCGACCCCTTTGGATTTGATTTGACTCAGCTTCGACCAACACCGACGAAAGTCATTCGCCTGGGCATTGCACGATGGTTCCAGAGTGGACATTAAACTGAAATTTTGATCTAGCAACAAAGCCAAAACATGCGTATGATTGCATTTCATCTCATGTAAAATTACATGGCCTTCAAAATTTTTGTAAACGTAGTAACACATACGATAGTATTGTTTTTAGGTGCATCGCATGTTATTCCTCCCATATTTAATAAAACCTGAAAGTTTTCGCTGCTTCTAGGAACCATTTTCTACCTTATAAGGATTTCTAGTACAAATATATTATATGTTTTGCGGCATGCAGGTATGGATATTGAATTAATTACTTGATTTCAAAATATTTCTATAGTCTCCAAGAGTCTACAACCCGTTCGTGTAAACATGATTATCTGTAAAGAAATAAGTGTAGTTGCAATAACAAACCTGTTTAAGTTCACTTAGTATTGGGGTATACAAAGGGGATGTTTTAAGTGTGTATAGAACCACCACATAATTTATTTAGAAAAATATATTTAAAACAATTGTAAATGTTTGGTTAAAAGTACCTTTGACTACTCAATGAACTCATTGCTGCTCTTTTTAAAGGTGATAACAAACAAAATATTTAAATAAAAATTTAAGCGTATTCAAAATGCAGTTGTTTGAATATAAAAATATAAAAAAACGCTCAAATGTTTTCTGCTATTTCAAGTACTGCATTGTAAAAATATAAAATGGTAAACGTATTTTTGACGTGGATACAAAGGCGCTATCTGGATGTTCAATAATACAACCAATAATAGAAAACTTTGTAAGAAATCTGCAATGTCCACTTAGCACTCAAGTGTTTACCACTGTGCACTGGGACATTGGGAGGACGGTGTACGAAAACATAAATAAACAATATCGATCGTGGCGGGGCACGGCTTATGCCGAGCCAGCCAGCCGGCCAGTCAGCATGCAACCTGGTGACTGCATGCGGTGCTTTAAATTTATTTCCGACCTAATGGATCCAGTTACAAGCATTTAATTGCTTTGGCAAACTTTATCCGCACAATGCGTGCCAGCGGAGATGTAGAGCGCCGCGATGCGAAGGGCATCCTGTGGGCCAAGTGCCGCACAGAAGAAGCAGCAACTGTGAAGCAGCGTTGAATTTTACACATTGCGATATCGATTCCAGAGGTCACCGATAGAGGGCTACTTCAAAGCCGTCTCCGCACCGAGAAGAAACTGGTGGCTACGAGGTCATCGTTAGCTCGGAACTCGTTTTTCAACACACTAATTGGCTCAATCAATTTGGCGGGCGGCTGAGATGCCGCTATAAAGTCACTTTCTTGCCGATTGGCCCACGCCCTGCCGACCAGCACACGCCAACGTATGTATGCAAATTTTCGGTACGGTTCGGTATGCTCAGTCTCTATCGTCGAACGGATCAAGAAGGATGCCGATGCCGCCTGGGACTGGGGAAAGATGCCGCCCGTTTTCCTTGATTTCAGCATTCTGGGCCAATTACGCGACGCCCACGTCCGAAAGCGTCAGGTCTGAGCTGAAGCGTTCCGAGTGCGTATTCGGTAGGAAGCGTTCGAATGTCCGGTAGCTCTCGACGGTAGCTCTTGATGGTGATGGGAACGGGCTCCTGACGATCATCACGCGCGTGTATGCGGGTCGTAGCCCGGGTCTCTCGCCCATGAATCATTTCGCTAGTGTGCTACTAATTGGTGATAACGATCGATCGATCCATCGAACCCTCTCGATCAGCTTCTGCCGTTCGGATGAAGCGATACGATCCATGGCCGTGCTGTTTGATGGACGTTTCACTGTACGATGCCGGTGGGGCATTTCTTTTTTTTAGCTGTCTTCTATCAGATTTTGCCTATTCCAAGCTCATGAACCGATGGATCATCGTCGAAGGAGGGCACGCCAGGCGGATTGTTTAGGCGAAGAAAAAATGGCCACCAAGATAAGAGAGACACTCTGGACCTGAACTGAGCTCCAGAAGAACTCTGTTTGCTGTGTGGATCCTCCTGGTGCGTAATATATGTTTGATAACCTTTCAAGATAGATTCGTAACTCGCAGCAATTGTGGGAAAAGTATAACACCATCTGGGTACCATGGAGTACGCTGGTCAGACAGCATCGCCTGCGGGGTTAATGGAAAGATGTCGGTGGTTGGCAGCAGAGTGATGGAGTATCGATAGGACGATATCTCAAGGAGTGTAAAAGTCGATGCCTGCTGGTGTGATTGATGACATACAGCCGATCGGGTGGATCAGCTGGAAGATCACTCGGTACGTTTAACACATTTAGCTTTGTACACAAAGCACTGGAGTTTTCTGAAGATTTTAGCTACAGAATTGGACATTAATTCTTCAGAGAACTGTTAGATCGAGTAGCTTCTAGAGATCTTGCAGCACCTGGAAACCTTGTGAGCTAATTGTTGTAATAAAACAAGCAATATCCATTAGCTTGGACCGCTTTATAGCGACATGAGCATGTGCCTTGCTCGGGGGAAGGATTGAATTAAATCATAACCTCACCTTCGGCGCATGATTCATCGGCCGTAAGCGCCTAGCCATATGCAGAGATGGGATGGGACGGGTCCGGCCCCGACAGCACGTCGGTAAAGGCCACGGCGAAGCATCGAGGCAGGGCACCCGATGTCTATGTGTCGTTATTCAAATTGACGGACACATGGCGGCGGGATTTATGGGCCAAACTGTACCGAAACCTCGGTACCCGCGTAGCGAGCGTTAGAAAATCATCCCATAAAAGGTGATTTAGCGAGCGTTTGACCAGCGGGCCAAATGGAAACCGGTACACCGGTTGGGGTTCCGATCGATGGGCCGGTGGGTTCGAAATAATTCGCAATGCTGGCGGACGTACGCGTAATGTGCCTGCCGGTTGTAATGTGCCCATAATGCACCCACCAAACTGCACCGAGCGGAATAGGAGACCCCAGGAACGGTCTCATTCGCAGTGCGGGGGTCGTCGTTTTGGCGCCCGTTGAAATCTCGGCCACGGTATAACAGCTCCTCTTTTGGGATGGAGCGCTATTTTACGGCTGGGAACCGTTTTCCACTAGTTTTGGGGCGGCTTCACGAAGGACTTTTATGGTCAATTGGGGGTGAGTGTGCGCGTGGCCGTACCAGCACCGCGTTACTGCTGGTGGGTGGGAATATTCATTACCGATACTCGCTTTTCGAGAGCAGGGCATGGGAGTGTGGGGAAGAGAGTTTAGGGAGAGCACTCTGCGCTAATAAGCGATGGTGCCGGTTTAAGTAAGCGGGGTAAAACACAACTGGAGGATCTTGAGCACCCTTACCGCCCTTCTAGCTTTGAGTGAAGTCGGCGGTTTGGTCAATAAATTATAATAAAAGTTTTCCTCACTCCGTAAATTGGCGCCTAACGACGGGGTGGGTTGGAAACGGATTCTGTTGCCCACGTGCATATGGGTGAGGGCAACGCGTGGCGTTCGAATCGTCTTGTAGGCCAGCAAAAAAAAACGACCAGGTCGAAGCGGTGTGCTGGTGAGGCAAAAGGGAACAGCCAGTGCCCAAGATGAAATTATGGAAATTGACTTTTTATTGCTTCATTCAAATGTGGAAAACTTGTTGAATATATAAATTATTTATTACTGAACAGTGGAGAGGGGATGCTGGGAGTTGGTGATGGTGGCATAGAGCTAGAGCACTTCAATCTTCCCAGAAATGGATTGTTCGTCCGGAAGAGGGAAGTCGGGGAGGTTTGAAACAGGGAAACGCACTCTTTATCCTTTCCGGGCAGCGCCAGTTGAACTGATTTGGTTATGGCCGACGCCTTATTTGGATGCGTATTTAGAAGTTAATTTGTCGATAATCATGCTCGCTAGCTGGTTGGTTGGCTTTTCTTTCGCAATGTGGGATAGCGAGCCAAAGATCACACTGGCACTGGCTGGTTGATTGGGTTTGGCGATCGTACTGAGCGCACGCTAATGCGTTGCTCACTCTGAGTGCACTTTGGGTGTGATCGCAAAGTTATGGCATAATAACAGTGTTATGGCGTGGAGTGTGTGAGAGCTACTCTCATTAGCCATATTTATCGATCTATTTTACTATCGAGCAGCTGATGCAAGGGACTAAGAGCAATAGGTTCGGTGGACGAGTTAATACTTTTTAACGTAAAATAATGTATCTAGGAAAGTAAGAAATATATTTATATAGAAAGAATAGCAGAAAGACAGAAAGACTATAGAAAGAAAGACAGGACAGGACAGAATGATAGCATTACGTTCATCAAGTTTTATAGTTCTTTTCCGACCTACACGACATAGTTTTCAGCACTTTTGTCATGGAGTCATTTAATTTAGTTCTTTTGGCACATCGCATCAAGGCTCGTTTTCTGCATGGCTTGCTTTTTCTGTTGATGCGGCAATCAAATTCAAAAGTGATGATATGTTACTAATTTATATTAAGGAAAGTCACTTACTTTAAATATTTTATCATTATGGCAGATAAGTTTTGTAACAAACTCACTCTGATACGCCATGATTTATGTGAACATGTCAGTATTTGACAAATTTCAGCAAACAGCTCGTTGGCATAGGTTAAAATCGTTTCTGTACAAATAAATTTAAACATTTTAAAGTGTGTCTGCTAATGTGAGCAGCATTTTACAGCAACTTTCGATTGCTTTCTCAACTACTTTAAAGTATAATTATTTGTTAAGTTTAACCTATTGAGGAGCTTGATGTTCTGTAACTTTTTCATGTTTAATATCATTTTAACATAAACTTAGCCAGATTTTTTATGTATTGGCGATAGCCAATAAATCGCACGATGGTTGATGTTTAATGCAAAAATAATTTATTTACCCAAAATGTTGACGCTGATGCTTGAAATTATGGTAAAAAATACAAGGAAACACAGTAAATGATTTTCAACATTATTAATTCATTTTTTTTCAAAAAAAATATAAAAAAATTCATAATGCTTTAAAATTAATTAAATTTTTTTTTTTCAATAAATCACAAAATATTATTTTTGATAAAAATAAATTTTTCTTAGCACAATTTCTTTAAATTGGGCTTAACCATACTAAAGTCAACCAATTAACCCATTTTTATTACAACCAATTAGAGCTGCAATGCTCAAGCCATAACAACGATTTCACAATTGTAATTGAGTTATAGCTTCGATCGTTCAATTACTAACCCGCTAATGCACCGTACGATGCAATCACGTACAAATAGAAATGACTTTCCGTACGCGTCTCGGAACAAATTGCGCCAGCGTCTTGATTGCCACGCCGTACGATTTGCATTTACGCTTTAAAAGGATTTAGCACATGCGCAGCAAGTCACTTGCGCTACGCAGCAGCCCGCTCCGTACCGGTTCTGGGAGGATTCTACCGTCTAGACCTGCGGTAATACTTTAGCGTAGAATTGTATGTTGTGAATAATTAAAACATTCTACAGTCAGTCTCCTTTCCGCTGTCTGCAGTGTCGGTTGGGGATTTCGTGTTGGGTAATGATCAAAGCTTTTATCCTTCGCTAGCAGGAAGCTCAAGCGTTCGCTTATCCCCATGGCTATGCAACAGATCGTTAGCACCGCGAACCGTTTGGTACTCGCCAACATTCAGAAGCAGCTCACTTGCCAGTCGAGTGTCAGATTGCGCCAATAAAGTGTATGATTAGTGTACGGTCGGGCTAATGGATCCGGACTCATTTTGTGGCATCTTAACCGGGGGACGCTGAGGTAGGAAACACGCCAGTAAGGTCGTATTAATGCAGAGACCAAAGCATCGATCGGCACCGAGGGCCAGCGTGAAAGTGAACGTTTTCCACCCCTTTAGCGGGCAGCTGAAGATAAGACACGAGTGTTTTTTTATTCCTCTGCTTGCTACACTGCTCTCCGTCGCTGAGGTGAGAAATTCTTTGTAAGATTATCGCAAGAAGCTAGCAACCATTTTAACTGCTTTAGATAGCGGAGTAGCGGTGCCGTTAGCAGGCGTAGCGCTTTTGGATTGAGCTGGAGGTGGTTGTAGTTTCACGCTACATAAACTCTTCTCGTTAAACGGATCATAATTGGAACGGTGCAAGGGACGTTTTGTGCTAGACGGGCGTGTAAATTAGGTGATAAAGTGTCGTAAGCCTCGAAGTAACACGTCAATGGCGTCAACACCTTTCTCGCGGGTTCTGTGGCGTATTGTTGAGCGAATATTAAATGTTTATGTTTATTTTTCCGTAACGTCAGATTTTCCAAAGTATATTGCCAAAAGTTCGGCTTAAGAAATAAACAAATGTATCAATACGGTGTGTGTATTGTGATCGTCTTAATACTCAATTTTAAAATCCAAATATCCACTTTTGGATCTTTCAACACAATTGTTGACAGTCGTATGACCGAAGCAAAAGAAAAAGTTACTATTAAAGAAGATTATGGTTTTTTACTTACAAAGCTTACAAATATTTCTAAATGTATTCATTTACCTGTAAATTTTAATCGGACGAATGTTTTGGATACAGTACAATTATACGATGTGTGAGGTTTGGCAATATGATGTTTATTATTTTTCATAAAAAATAGCAGCATGATAGCCCTTGATTACAACAATAAAACTACAAATACTTAAGTCATACGTCCTGATAGCTGGTTTTGAACCATAATTAATGAAATAATCAACAAAAATAAAATAAAATTCATTTTAACACAGTTGCTCTTTACCTCGTCCGCAAATTGAATTACTCGGCCAAGCAACTCTTATCGTAGAACTAAACAAACTGGTTATTTTTTTGTAATCTACTGGGTATTGTTCAGAATGCTGAAATAAACTTATGAGATGTAATCCAGCTTTCAACTTACATATTAGGGTGGTTTTTCATATACATTGAGTGTGAAGCCTAAAAACTGATTATTATAGTGAAACTAGGCTATTAGGGACTAGTATATGAAAGAATTGTCTGTTTAGAGGCCCCGATGATATGGTATATTACCATCCTCTTTAAGATAGAATTTTAAGACCTATTAAGGAGATTTTTTTTTTGTAGTTAGGTTGAACCAAAACACACCATTAAAACCAAGTTTTTTTCAACCAATAACGCAGCTGTCCATAAACTTGGTTATCAAATTCATTATCAAAATTATTCGCGTGTTCTCTCTAGTCCAAGGTTCACTGTATTGTTTTAGAAAAAGAAACGAAATAAAGGCAATGAAATAAAGATGGTACTCAGTGCTTTTTGTGTAGTCCCTAAAAGTTCGAGTCCCATATGAACTGCCTTACCATGCGCAGTACTGATCCCGTAATTAGTAAACCAAGTCCAAGAAATCCAAGTCTGTTTGTTTTTTTAGGGAAGACTGGTTTGATTTTAAGTGCTAAATAAAAAGAAGATATTGCATAGGAATTTAAGTAAGAAAAAAAACCACTAAAGTTCATCATAGCCTTATGTTCGCAAGCGTGTGCTGGTCTAGACAATCGCCTCACACTTGTTACACCATCATATTACCAATTCTCCATTCTTGGCTGACATAATTCCATTGACACCGGTGTTCCATGAGCAAAGTTCTGTTGTATGGCGCCTTCTTTCTGGGACACTCCTCAGCCGCACCGTAGGTGTTTCCTTTTCGGTGTACGTTAAAGTTTGCGGCACGAGTTGCTCTTCCCGATTCCCAGGGGTCAGTCGTGCTCGTTCGATGGCTCACGAATTGCTTGTCCAGCTGCCCATCATAACGACGCCACGCAGTGTCACAATGCGGTGCGGTATATATGAGCCTTTTCCAACCGCTGCCTTACCACACTCCTTTGGGGGTGTCTTCTCTTCGTGCCGAGCAGTACCAGCCACTCCGTACCTCCTACGAGGTTTTGGCACCATTAAAAGGCTTTGGCACCTAGCGCGCTAACTGTCTGGCGGCTCCCGCTTCGACACGTCCACATATGGTAAATGGCCAATTCGGCTGGCAATGTAACAGTGAGTCGCACCAAAAAACCAAAGGCTGTCACAGATCACCGGTCCGGGCTTTATCGTTGGTCGCTCTCGGTTTCGTTTCGTAGGAATTAATCATCAAGGTTGGGGGGCGGTGTTTGTAATCGTTCTTTTATTTCACGTGAGCCGCCTGGCGGGCCACCAAATGTCGAGTAAGCTGTAGCTGCACTTTGTCAACCGCCGCAAAAGGGTGCATCGAGCAGGAACATGCCGTCGGCTCACGATCTTGGCACAGACCGAGCAAAAAGCGGGACCGAAAAGGTGAGCAGCAACAGCAGCACTAGCAGTCTCAAATAGCGTTAACCCGCCCAGCTGACCATTACCGGCAATCGTAATCGGTTTAATTTTAATATTAAATTCTATGCAAATATTCTTCGGCGACACCACTTTTACGTACCGCCATTCCCGAAAGGGGTGCCTTCGGGATGCTTCTGCGGGCCAAGGATACGATTTGTAGACTTTTTTCACTGCAAAATAAAGACGGAACCGTCGTGCCAGAAGGCTTCGATTGTTTGCACCCAATCACGAATCCGCTTGATTATTCCGGCTGGGAACAGGCTGGTATGGGACCGGGAGTTGACCAAAGCGACCGGGGGCGCGAACAGAAAATTCGATCCATTTCCTTTCCTGGGAGACGCCGCGCAGTTAAAGTTAAACGTTCGTGCGGAATAGACAAATCGTGTTCAATCGGGCCGGCGTTCTCACCTTTGCACCGGTGCCGATGGTGTTTAATTCCCCTGGAGCGCCAACCGTACCGACACTTACGCCGGCCGGCGAGCTTTGGTGGCTTATTAATTGAGTTGTTTTTTAGTGGTTGGTGCAGGAGTGGACATTGGAGTGCGAGAGGCCCAACTATCGGATGGTGGATGCAGCGTTGGGTCGTGAGTTGCGGTTCAAGTCGGGCGGGTGTCGTGTGTCATTCGGTTGGCGGTATGTTAAGTTGGAAAGACGTTAATGCTCACCGCAATTCAGTCCCGCCAGTGCGTAAAAGTAGTAGTTGGAGGTGGGTCGACGAATAAGGCGTTTTAATCGGTGATGTGACCTTTCACGAGTGGGAGCTATTCAGCGCTCTGTAATTAATTTGGTGGTAAAATTTGCAGCTGTCATCAGCTATTTTCTATTGGAAGGAGAATATTTGGCTACTGTTATTGAAACTGGTGCTATAAGAAAATGTTTTTTTAATTATTAAATTCAATATAAAAAGCATGTTAAATACTTTTTTTTATAATATACTGCCGTCTAGGGCCGGCTCGGTGGTCCAGTGGTAACGGCGTAGGGCTGTCAAAAGGCCCGGCGCCGGTTCGAATCTCATTCGGACCACTACCGCCCCCCATACGCAGGATTGACTATTCTGCTATGGGTACACTTAATCACAACCACCCATACGCAGGATTTACAATCTTGATATGGACGGGTACACTTAGTCACACAATACGGCCAGGCCGTCACTACAGAATAAAAAAAAAATATGCTGCCGTCAAAGGAACTTAATCATAAATATGATTTTTTACCTTTGTTTTAGCTGAAACTGGTCAGAAGAATTTACAAAATTGAAACATTCGTCAGTTTTTTGTTAGTTATAATTTTGCCCCTTTATTTCCTTTGAAAAGCGCTTGTTTTCTTCTTTCAGATGGCTCCGATGATGATCACGATTGTACCATCCATTACACATCGTCGATTCCGGCTTTAAGAAAGTTTATGTGATTTTAAAAATTTAAGAAGGCAAGCGTGATATAAAACATTTGTTTGGAAAAATCATAAGACTTTTTTTACGCATGGTTTTCGGAAAACAACATTTTGTTAGTAAATAAGAAAAGATATTAAATTAATTCATTCAAAACTAAAATATACCTCATACGACAAAATCTCTATAAGATTTTAGCTTATCCTAAGCTCAAAATATTTAACAAAACCCCTGTGAAGATAAATGTGTCCATACTACTGTCTCCTATGGCAACATAAAAAGCTAAAGTTTTCCTTGTTTTTTTACGAACAATGGCATAAATATGATTAAATTACAAAAGAATATGTTGTACAGTTTTTGCAACGCAGAATGATTATCTTAATTTTATAATAGAATATTGTAGTCAAAACTGCCTTTTGTAGCTTACGACAACTGTTGTTTGCTGATGTCAGTGTAGATAAAAAAATACGCGGAAAAATCAAGCGTTTAAATTTGGTCATCATTTCAAAATTGAAAAAAACATTAAGTTTGGTAAATTTACCCACACTTTACCGTGGTAAATAAAATGTTAGATTTATTTTCCACCCCCAGAAGAGCGCTGTACTAAGTCGTCGCAGCAGAAGCAAAGCGCATCAGCAAACCCTAGATTACGATCGGTTTTGTAGTCACGGAAGCGTTTTCGATCCCTTTACGCACCCCTGTCGGCACATGCGTACCATGCGGGCACGCAGCACAGGAAAAGACGCAGTGAACCATCTTAAGAGGTTCACTACATAAATTGTAGCATTGTGTTTAACCATGTGAAACATCGCCAATGTTGATTGATCCTGGACCGTACGAACGGTCGGCCACGCCACCGCCGCCAACCGAAACCGCGGGTACGAAGCAGCTATATTCTTCGGGCACTCCCATTTCAATGTTGGGGTGCACAGGGCGCCCCATAATGCTCCCGCCCGGCCAGCGCACGGCGTCGGCGGTGAACCGCATCCACGAGGGTGCGACCGGTGTGTGGCGAATTCTTGCCCCGACAATGGCACCGTGTCGTCATGATCGGCCAGCATCAAGGTACGATTGGCTCTGCCGGTGCGGTTATTGAATTATTTATAACATTATGGGGACGCCGAGGAACGCACCGGGACATGGGTTTGAAGTTGGTTGAATCTCGACGGTGGGCGATGCCCCGCTGCATGGGTGGCAAGTGGGGCGGCAAAACTGAATTATGCGCTGGGAAAATGCAGCCTGAGCCGATCGAACAATAGGATAAGAAGCGATTTCACTGTAGCGTAAAGACGGCTGCGTAGCAGCAAAAGCAACGTGAGTAGAGGAAACTGAACGTATTGTTGTTATCGAGGGGCTTGTCTTTTGTAGCTCTGGTTCTTGGTTGGAAGATTTTAATTGTCTTTCCTTCTAATGTAGGAACGCATTCGAAATTGTTCAAAGCCGTGCAATCACTTCAGACTGATGAAAAAACAATAAAATCAAACTTTACAAAAGCAAGCCCGGGCCCGGTTGCATGATGCAGTCGGAAAAATACGCATACCTCAAATATGTCACATGACATACTTTGCAGGCCGGGAATAGTTCACACAGTGGCGATGGGCCCGGTGCCTTATTGGACAAACATTCCTGCCCCTTAACCATAGCGAGCCAACGCTCCCATCCCGACTCGAATGCCGTTTAATGCCTTGTCCAGGGACCATTTCCTTCATCACTCCCGGCAGAGCAGCACCAGCAGCAGCGTCCAATTAGGGAAAGCATGAAACAACATCGCACACCAAACGATTCGCACGATCGCATGGACCCGCGGAAGGTATTCGTAGCAGAAGAGGATGAAGTAGCAGCGCTCGGGAACGAGTTTTCCCCCGCGCAGATAGCTCATCAATATTCTGTGCGCGGTCGCGGACGTCTTTCGCTTACGGTTCACGCATATCTAGCTGCACCGGTTCGGCGATGGCCGGTGGGTTGATCGCTGTTGATCGTTTTGAAGTATGTCCAAACAGACGGCACACACGCACGGGCAGGCTGGTAGAGATGATGCGACTGAATGCGTGTGTGGTTTTCCCATCGACTGCTACCGCGCAACGGAGGCTGCCGAGTTGCCAGAATTCCAGTTTTTCCGCTCCGCTGGCATGGTGTGAAGCGCTCTGTCGCAACCAACAGGAATCGTCTTCGACGGGTCGGCGAAGCGACAGGAGCAGGATACTATTATCGTTGACGAATCAAACGAGTTGTGCTGGGCTGCATTTGAACTGCATTGCCTAAAATAACAGGAAATGCTTTCCTTCTGCCGCAATGAGATGCGAGTGCGTTTGCAGACCGCAGGAAGCGTGAGAACCTTTTCAAGCAGGACGACAGATTCAAACGCCTAACAGTACTTACCATGTACGTTCGGTTTGTTGTAAGCATTTTTCGTTCTGTTTATAGCGGATCTACTAGTAAATAAAACTCGTAGCTGATTTCTATGAAACTTGTATCATTTTTACTATTTTCCACACTCACTTACACGCTAAAAGTACTGCTACGGCATTTATTTACTGCACTGTACAAAATGCACAATTAGCACTCTTAACCTGTGCTCGATGCTCATTTGTCTATGAAATTAGCTTAAAGGACCAAAGGAAGAAAAAAACACAACAAGAAGGAAGAATTGCTGGCCTTTCAGTTTTCGGACTTACATACTAGTGGAAACTAGACCTTTTACACGTTCATTGCTGTTTGCCTATAGATACATATCTTTTGAAAATAATTAACATAGGGTACATGAGAGTGGATAAGAAGGGCTAGTATTATACATATAGAACGACAGAAACGATTATTAGAAGCTAGCTTACATAATTTCATGTTTTTACAACGTCTGTTTTATACTTTGATAGACACTTTCTGGAATGTACCTGTATGGAAGTCAAGCGATTCTTACTATTCTGTCAACTAAAATAGCTTATTTATAAGTTCAAATTCAATAATACGTGATCCACATTAATGCATACTCGGATTATGATATGATAATACATTTTAGGTTTAGTTGTGGTTTAAATGTGGTCTCCCTACAAGAGCCGGGAAGATGAAAGGAGTGAATGAAAGATAAAATAATTTAAGGGCTCATTGAAGTTTTAAGAAGAGTGCTTTTAAACTCAGAATAAATTTGGATGGGTAATGTTTTTTATTTTATTTACTTTTTTTAATGATTACGTGACCGATCTTTCTTGTGTGTTAAGCATCTCGCTAGAATCTCGCATGTATTTTTTAAGCATTTAAAGAAAGAAGAGTAAGCAGTACATTAAAATTTATAAACATCATTCGTTCTATACGACGTCATTACTTATAATTTTGTCTTGCAGGGCTGCTTAGAACGCTCCAATTTTAGGATGTTTTTGTAAATGAATATCGTTTTCATTAACACAAACATCAGGACTTGTCATAACGATAAAACCCGTCAAGGGACGTGCTGAACCTTTTACAGGTTTTTGAATGCTGTTCATCATATGTTTGTAAAGTTGGCAGAACATAACCGATCTTTTTGAAGGTGTTAAAGTATCGTTTTTGTAGTTAAAAAATCGAAGCTTAAACTGGAACACTGGACGAGAAAAAACCGCGAATAGATTTTAAAAATTGAAAATATTTTTTTTATCTACGCCTTCGAAACAACAATTCATAACAAGTCAATAAAAGGCTCGTTTTCGCTACATTGTTAATCAAAGTTGAAAAAATTAACGACACTGTCCACCAAAGTTAAATTTGATGATCCGTAATATCCATTTCATAACACATCAGCTGATCAAATAGCAAAAGTATAAATGAAAACTTTACTCATTACAAAGAAAAAAAAAACTGAAAGTTGCCTTCCAAAGCGCACGCTAGAATTTGAAATGCATGAACAGACAATGTATGGCACCGACGATCGACGACGACGGCAAGCTAGGTAAACCCCATGAACGAGACGAGCGTTGCGAAACGGGCGACCTGATGCTTATGAAGGGAAGTCGGTTTTGCGAGAGATGACCAAATCCGTACAATCTCGGTGAAAGGTTGAAAATGGCAAATTTTAAGATTGGCTTTATGATAATGCAGTCTTGCCGCGGCTGTGGTCGGCACTGCTTTAGCTACCGAGCTTGCCGCCACGAGCCAAAGGCTGAAGTAGCCGCTTATGGCAACAAAGTGCCACCGAAAGGGTTAAAAAAAAAGTACACATTCCACGGATTGGTTTGATTAAATGGATCACGATTGCAGTTTTATTTTCCAACCGATCGTTTCCATACGTACAAACAAAAAATTATAATGGTAAACGAGATCAAAATCTCGTGCAAATAGTAGAGAGAGAAAAAAACGGGGCGCGCACTATGGCGTGGCAGAACATGGTTGGTGTACAATGGCGGCTCTAATCGACACATCAAAGCAGCGCGGAGCCAGCGGACAGTGTGGAGTGTGTTGTAGGTTGGCACCATTTTATGCACCCCCGGGACCGAACCGCCAAGCAACAGGTGCGCTCTGGTCAGTGTTTCCCCTGTTCCAGTTCGTTACGCTTCGGTAGGGACAGTTAGTAACGCCTACCCACGTGCTGGCAAAAGATTTGCAACACACCCGCACACACCAGCGCTCACAAACGTACACTTCCCCACATTGCAGTGTCCGTAGATTTGCCATATATTGTACGGCCTCGGTTATTAATCATCACAAAGCACAAGCCCTCAAAGGAGGTTTTGTTGTTCACAAACACAACACCCAACACCTACCGTCAGATCAAACCACAATCGGCACTCGTTGCCGTCAGTGGTGGGAGTCGACCCAAGTGCAGCCCTAGTCGGTGGTGCTTAGAATTGTGGGGGTGGCTATCCCTTCCCGAACGAAGCAGGCAGTAGCGTCGTTTGGGCAGGTGGGTACAACGCGAAAGGGCTGGACTGGTATGTTGACGACCGAACCGCGTGTGTCGCTCCACGTGTACGGGATGCATTATGCAACGCGTTGAAAGACAGTCAAAGGTGGATCTTTTGAAGTGTGGCAGTGACGCAGAGTGGGGACCACAGCTTTGCATCGACTATAGCGAAACAAATTGAAATGCTGGCAGGTCCAAAAAAGGGTCCCTAAGCGGATCGTACAAATGGAGTCATCGCGATAAGCCATGACGTATCGTGTGCAAACGCGGCTTCATGTGTATGATTCATGGATTTGTTCTAGCGAAAGGGTCTGTATTGTGTGTGTTGAATTGTGATCCAATTACGTTTGTGTAGTTGAGTTCTTACGATTGATTTACGACGGTTAATTATATCGCTAAGGAAGTTACCGCATTGTTTTACCACTCTTAGCATACGAAGAACAAAAGGAGCTTACAATCCAATCTATTGCTTGTGTAAATCTTTTCATTAAAACTGCTCTAGTGCAGTAAACCTCAAATAATTTATTTAATAATCAATTACCTTGTGCGTTTACAGGCCTATCATAGTTTTTGAACAACGCTAAAGACCGTCGCAAGCTCTCATATCGAAAGAGAATATAATTGGTATCACGAGTCGCCATTTGAGTCGATGAAAACTTGATCGATTTTTTATGAGACATCAACATGTTTGACAGTTGATCAAAACAACAAGCTGGAGACTGCTCGTGTAAACAAATTCATGATTTGACAAATTGTTCATAAATTACATAAAAATGGAAACGAAAGTGATAGAAGCGTTAACAAGTCTGTACCTGTTTGGAGAACCTTTGTAGATTTTTGTTGTTGTCTACACTCATCATTGTTTAAAAATGAAACGAATCAAAATTTTCACAAAAAACAACCTTTTATGGGATGAAACAGAAGTACAAAGATCGGTCAAATCGAATCATACGTGAAATGAGCATGCAACAATTATTTCGTGTAAGTTTAGTTTGGTCTCGAAATTGATTAAAATTCCTTCGCTGTACCACACAATACAAAGCGAGCGTATTAAACTGCTTTAAGCTAGTGCTTTGTGGGAAGCGACTAAAAGCCCTCTACTTATTCGTGCTAATGTGAAAACATTTAAATAAAGACGTCCACCAAAGGCGGTTTGGGACGATTTCTGGCACAAACGAAACGGGAGAGGTAAACAATAAATGGCAAAGTGTGGGGATTTTTGCTTTTCATCGAACGTCACGGCTTGCCTGCTCCGGACACTAACTCGAGCAACAATTCTACTGGCGGCGGTCCAGTTTTGTGTATGTTATTTTCAATTGTGCCATTGTGTCGCTCGATGTGTGACCGCGGAGCTAGGCGGCTTTGCTCTTTGCTTAACTAATATGACACGGTGAGAATAAATTACTGGGACTTTGATTGACACTTGCGGGTTAGCCTTAGGTCTATCGATTGCGTAGCGTGATTTAAACATATGCACAAAAGAAAACGGGCCGAAAATGTCGCCTGACCAACTTCCGGTGCGTCCGAATCCGATTTCCGGTTTCCTGGGTTATAGATACAGCTCCAGTGCCGTCTGCTCGTTGAAGCCCGTATGAAGCAAATCGTTGAACGGGTTCAGCGAGTCCAGATGACTTAGCGGGCTCAGGCACGGTTCGGACAGCTGAAGGGAGTCCGCGTCCGACTCTAGGAACAGTCCAAACTCGAGCCCATCGTTCGGTATGACCGACTGACTGACTGCGGTGGAGGCAAAGTGGTGCGACTTGAGCCCGCCCGTATGACCAGTGCCCGCTGTAAGTGGGCTCAGGCACGGTTCGGACAGTATGAGCGAGTCGTTGTCCGATTCCAGCACCGAGCTTAGATCCACGTCCATGCCGAGCGGATCGGGGCGGGACGGACAGTCCGGTAGTAAGCTGGGCGCCGTCAGCTGAATGTTATCGGCGATCTGCTCGAGCGTTGATGAGTTGGTGGCGGTAGCTTTCCGTCCTGCGGTGCCCGCCCGTGACCTAGAGCTGTTGGTGGTGGACGTGGAGTTGGATTTTTTCGAGCGACTGTTAGTGGATGTTGTCCTTTTGGTTGACGTTCGCTTCCGGGAGCTACTGGAGGTGGTGGACGAGGACGACGAGCAGGAGGTGCTGGATTGATGCGAGTTCACTTTGGAGGAAGCTGGCGCTGGTTTGGGATCGACGGGTGGTCGCACCGGTGATACGGCGGGGGACGACGACATGTAATCCAGCGCACCGGCAGGGTAGCCGGCGCCTTCCAGTAGCAGCAAACCCTTCTGCATCACTTCCCGCTCGATCTCGTTATGGTTGACCATGTCCAGCTCGTTGTTGTTTTCGAGCGTTCCGGGCGTCCCGTGCAGCATGTCACTCAGTATCCGGATGTACTTCATCGCCAGCCGAAGCGTGGTGATCTTGGTGAGCTTCTCGCTCGACGCCGCACTCCCGCTGCACTGGGGCGAGCTGACGGGGGAACTGGTACCACTGGTGCCGGCCACCGCTACCGGCACCGCACGCCGCAGGTTCTCGAACGCACTGTTGATCTCGCGCATACGACTCCGCTCCCGTGCGTTGGCCGTTTTCCGCCGGTATTTGCTGAGCGGTGCCGCTTTCGGTTTCGGTTTTTCCTTTGGCGCTGCCTTCTCCTTGGTGGCGGTGGAGCTGCTGTTGGCCGTCGTCTTGGACGCCTTGCCTACGGTTGCCGTCTCGAGGACGGTACGACGCGACTGTCGCTGACGGAGCGAATACTTTTCATCCTTCTTGATTTCGGGCACCAGTGAGCCCGTCCCGTCCATCGTGAGATGGTGGCCGGTGTAGCTGCTCCCGTTGTGGTTGTTGTTTGCGTCCGCCATCGACACGTCCATCGACGGTTGCTGGTTGTAGGTGATCGCACTGATCGACTCTATATTGTTGTGGCGCATCGTGACCCATACGTTGGCGTCCGTCGATGCAAAACTTTCCAAGGAAGATCTGCAAAACAAAAAAGATAGGCAGACGATTCGAGTTAGAATATTTATCTTTGGAAATAGCAATTGTCTGTTGTTAAATTCCTTAGAACAACCCTTTTAACCCGTTTCGCTATTTATTGCTTCCAAAGAGATGACAAATGAGACCCCCAACAACCTTCAAAGTCGAGACAGGAATGTGTCAAAACCTTTTTTTTTCTCCCGTTTGCATCAAGCGCTGTTAGAGAAGAAGCATGAAAAAGGGCTCCCATTGTGTGTGTGTGTGTGTGTGTGTGTATGTGTGTGTGTGTGTGTGTGTGTGTTGTATTCAAATTCTTTTCCCTTATGCTCCTTCGGTGACGCCAAACGGAGCTCCCTTGCCGTGACAAATGGGTTTTTTCCTGCAACGGGCAAAAACGTTCGATTCGAAACAACTTGTAAATCATCAGCAACAATTGCCCGTTTCTTAATCCGGCTGCCGGTGGAAGCTGCCTGCTTGGCCTGTGCTCGTTCCTTTTTGCTTCTCGCCGGTGCGGGACACTTTCTCATGATGAATTATGTGAAGTCAGCGGATTGGAGGGAGCAGGCGCTGGGTTACCTCCACGGCTGCTGTAATGCGATGAAAGACTCTGGGTCTCTCTTTCTAGTTGGTCGGTTGATAATCATGGACTTGGCTTGTTTTGGGGGCTTAAACTCCAGCGCCTGACACTTGACACTACGACCGTATTGATATGATCGGCCACCTGAGAAAAGCGCTAGCGGCGGTACGGAAGAATCCACGATGGTTCACAAACAAAGCTCAGCCCGGACCGTAAAGATTAATGACTATTGACATCGGGAGGTCACCTACTACACATATCGCTAGCACGGTTGGCAAGGCATTACGTCGAGTATCCTTTTTATCGTTTTGCATCGGTAAGATCGAGGGAATGGGGGCTGGCATTATAATTACTCGCTGAGATGCGATGTAATGTGAGCCGAAATGGGCATTCGGGTGGATTCGATAGACAGAGTAGCAAAGAAAACGACGTCGCCCATTAACCTTGGAAGTTTTGAGGCACACCACCGGACGATTCATCTTCGCACTTCACCCACATCAGAGAGCCAGACCTTAACAAAGTGCTTTCGAAGAGCTAATTACACAATTCAGCAAAAGTTTTACTGCAAAACTTGAAGAATGCATACGAAAAAAAAAAGTGCCCAACCAAAGGAGGTTAATAAGATTTGTGTTAAAATTTTGAACATTTACACTCGCATCGCTAAACAAACATGCATTTTTTCCACCTCCTACTTACAAAGGCACTGTACAGTTTGTGGTTACTTTCGCTTTGTTTCGTGCAAACACAAAGGTCCCATAAAGTTGGCCGCAAGCGGACGGAGATGTCGATGCCACGGGATGACTCGCGTCAAATTAAGATCCGCTATCGTCCGGTTCGCGACCCATCCGACCGTTTGTGGGCTACCAGTAGGTCGCAAAGAGAACACAAAAAATAACAGCTCAACTTAGACTGGTCGTCCCATTTTTATGCGTATCGTTGAAACGGTAAAAAGGCAACAACAAGCGATCGAGCAGCAGACACCCGCTCTGTTGTGGTTTTGGCGTGTACTGGTGGGCTCCAGTGAGACGCCCTCTACTCGAGGATCGCATTGTTCGGTAAGGGAGAGATGTTGCGATCAATGCCGACGGTAAATCGACGTGTGGCAATAGATGGATAAAGTAGCCGGAGAGAGGGCTAGTCTCTTTGCCAAGGTTAAGACAGCACAATGCGTCTTATCCTTGGTTCGTAATGTGCTGGTGTTTGAAGTGTTTTGCGATTTTGCCTGGCGTTTCGATTGTACACGTGATTAAAGTAACTTTCCTATTTCAAAATTATTTGAAAAATTCAATCAATAGTCTGTTACGTTAAACGTATCTTTCTTCCTCCTGAATCTATTGACTAGCTTGATCTCGGTTCAGTTTGGACGTTGTGACAAATTCTTCCCGACAGCCTATTTCACACCAAACACACAAACGCCGTTCAAGACAGGCTTCGCTCAATTGCTCCAAAGAGTCAACTTCAACTTCAACAAGACTACAGCAATAGCTTCCAAACAAGTTGTCAACCAGCTGCACGTTGCTGCTCGCTTGAAGGACGATCGTAACCCTGCAAGCCATAGGCAATCGATCATAGGACAAGTGTGCTGAGGAGAAGGCTCTTACTGCAAGCGCCAACAACTACTCCGATGCATCGATATTGAGGCAGCATGTGTCAGTTACCAAACAGTGAATTCAAACACTAATCGCATCAAGATCGGAAACGTTCATGGTGAAGCTTCTCACGGTCTCGCGTCCGTTTGCAATGGCTTGATGGCTTGACATTTCTGTGTCTTGGACCATTCCGATCGGATCGGAGCTGAAGATGAACAATCCGTGTGCTGTGCGATCGTACCGTTCTAAGCCTCGGGTCGTAATAAAAATGTAACTCCACACGAGACGAAAATGGAAATGGTAGGTGCAATCATTGCGGTTGCTAGGCTGCGGTTGGCCGAAACGGTGGCAAACGGGTATTTGCGGTGATTTTGTGATGAGTTGCGGTTGCAACTGCTGGTTGCACCATTAAATTCATTGCGGGTTGATGTTGCTGTTCGGCCGGCGGCTAATCGCAGTACGAGGGCTGCTACCGTTTTGGACAGTTTACACAACGTGTTGTGTAGTACGTGCACACACGCGCGTGTCATACAGGCGTACGAAAATGTCGTCCCGCCCGGAATGGTCAACCCGGTTTCGGCACCGGAATCTCTGCACCGGTGTGACCTTAGCTGGCAGTAGCAGGTTTCCTGCTGGGTAAGATGCACTAACCAAGGAGGCTAGTGGCTGCTCCATGGGGCATTGACTCTTTGTCGGTGATGTGCCTTACTCGAGGCCTTCGCAGTGCTGTAAAAGGATGTCTTCAACGGGACTTGAAAGGGTTGAGGCGTAAGCGTTCTTGGCCGAAGTACAGTTGGGTCATCCCCACAGAGCGAGCCTTGCACTGAAATGCAACCGCATTTACTTCCACGCTGACTGATCACTTCCCGACTCTTCCCGAACCTCTGCAGCCGTTGTAACGAACCACTGTGGAATGGGGTGTCAATTTTTACTCGTCACCTACCGTGCGTTTTTGCACAGTGATCGATCGTTTCGATCGCTGCGAGCGCAACCGATACTGTCATTTGATCGGCTCGAACGTATCAATCAAACATTCGGAAAAGCGCGTATCAATCGGGTGAACCCAACGTGACAACGGCACGCAACGTGTGGTTGGTTTGTGTGTGTTTAGCTAGTCTGTGCCATTCTTCGGCATGCGATCGGAATGCTGGGAATGGTTTTCATACTTATGGCTGACCGATCGGCTGTTTGATACACTTTTTTTTCCTGCTGACCGAGAGATGTGAACTGTTCCATTGAGATTAGAAAGTTTCCTCTAGTGTGACTATGTTTTTCACTAACTGAAATTGATTGATGTGTACGTGATTTGAGCAAAAAGCAATATTGAGTGACCCGTGGGAACGCTTTCAAATTCTGGATTTTGTAGCGTTTCTGAAATGTTTTTTAGCTGTTTCAACCACCAGAGACTTGCGAGAACATTGCTACTACGGATTTATTTTGTTCTAATTTCTCATATTTTGGTCGATTTTCACGTCGTACGACGTATCACAATTGTAGTGTTAGAAAATTTTACAATCGTAAGCGGGTGTAAAAAATGCTATAATGATGTATTGTAGAGGACAGGACACCAGCAGAACGTGGAGGATCTGGGTTATGAAGGTCCAAATATTCTTCATTTGTTTTATGTTTCAATAAATTACTTTAGTTAAGGAAAAAAAAAAGAATGTTCGTAGTTTTTTTGCTCATAAACAGTTTGCCTGTAGTTCAGTCGGATAAGGATGCCGTTACCTACGTCCTTGAGTGTGTCAACCTCATCAAGCAAATCACAACAAATTGGACAGTTTTGTTGCAAATTTGGCACCCGCAGTAAGCGTTCTTTTTGCTCTAAACTAAACCCCCAAACGCTGGTAATGGAATTGCTTACTCGTTGTTAGGTCTGACGTCCGTGACAAGCAACGTGCATGTCACACACTCGCGCGCCAAACTTGACATCCACGCATTCTGCTCAGTGTGTTTGGTTTTGCCGGTCGCGCATTGCATTTCGGGGAAGGCCATCGCCGATGCGTGCCGGTCCCAACAAAAAGGGTGATTTCCATCACAGCAGCAACAGCAACAATACCAGCAAGTGACCCACAAGACAGTTCTACAGAAATCGATAAAATGTGATGCTGTCTCTGGACGGGTTCTCCCGAAAGACGATGGCGATCGCTCCCGACGGATGTCATCCATGCGAACCGCACCCAGCCCGTCGTCCAGCCATGGCGCGCAGCATGCATACAAAATTGTGTGACGCGAAGGGCCGCGTGCGATTTGACGAACCGCGCCTTATTTCGCACCCTGATTGATCGCACTGCCCTGTCCGCCACGGGTTGGCCGGAACGTGCCCGCTCGGCCGTTGGTGCCAAAGCGTTTCATGCTACCAAGGGTGATGATTCCTGGGAAACGCAAACAGAAGCGATTCTGTGGGCGAAACCGACTAACCTACATAATGGTGGGCTGCTGCGGTTACGTTATTATCCACCGCATTGCATCAACGGCTGGAGGAGATTTAAGCATTTGTGGCACATTTTGAGTGGCAGCACGTTCCTGTGGGCAAGATTAACCTTCGCGGCTGCAGCGCGAGTGCTCATGCGGATGGTGCGTACAGTGGACACCGGGGCAGACGGGGTCGTCGTGCAATTACTACCCTGCCAAAGCAGGCCAAGTCACGACCTACCGCGTGCAGCGAGACCGGACGAAAAAAGAGAATAACAGTCGTTGAGTGAATATCAATGAGTAAATAAAATAAATGAGTGGCGTTCCGTTTCTCGATTGCACTTTCGGTCAAATATTGTTTGGGGAAGGGTTGTGGAACGTGGGCGGCAGAGTGAGATCAGCTCGTTAGTTTTATTTTTTGTGATTTTTGTAGCTATCTTTGTACAACAATTTAAAGCTCTTACTGGGACGAACATAAATAATTGTTCAAATGGATACATTTCAATAGTTTTGCGAATCGAAAAATCGTTAACAAATTTAAATAAAATTTTAAAATATTTATGCAATGCACATGACACACTACATCTGTATTGATCTTTATGAAGAAATGTAATATTTTGTACAAATATAACATTATCTTCGAATGAATCAATTGATTAATTTATGGATTAGTTCAATTAAATAAATTATGGTACATGTTAAGACGAAACTTATAAAAAAAAACCATGATAAAGATATGAATCACTTAACTGAAGAATAAAACTGAAAGAACACTTAAGTCTGTCCAATACTTGAACTGTGTTCCGGATGCTTTTGAGATGGAGAAAAAAAAACTAATCAAAATTTTCCTTCAGTTCCTCCTGTACTAACGATAGACTTATTAACAACATGACACATGATTTACCGCCATCGTTCGGAACCACCAGACATCCGGGCCCTTTGCGACTTATCGCCTGCGGGATAAACCGACAGACCAGCGCACCGATTTCGAACGTACCTTCAGACAAGATTCGACACGCGGGCGTGGACACCGCAACGATGCGGCTTAACGGCAAAGAATGCAGAATGCCGACGTTTAACGGCCATGCTGCACCACATGGGCACGTGCGTTTCGTGTAATTGCAATTTTTGTTACGTGTGCCGGTGCACCGAGTGCGTACGTAGAGCTGCGGGGCAGAAGAGCATCAACTTTCATCAGCGATAACCGCTCAAGAACGCGCACCCTTAGATAAGTGCGGCGTGCCGACGGTCTTTTGGGGGAAAGCCTATGCCACCCTTCAGGGAAGAGCTGTCGATGGTGAAGCGCTTGGAGGCCCTTTTGCTTGCCACTTGATGAACGTCCTTCCCGGAATGCACCCGTGGCCCCGGCAAGTGGTGGCGCGATTTATGGAACCCTCTCACGTACGCCGCGCTGCCATCGACGACAATCGACGACATTTTCAGATCGTGTCAGGCTGATTGGAACGCGCCGCATGGTAAAGATCATCTTTGCTGGCTGCATGCGGTACGTCTTTAACTGGCGGAAACGGTACATGACGAAGAGGAATGGACATTCGATGGTAGATTGGGGCCTGTGTGCGCCCCAGTCTCGCTTCCCCTGCTGTTTGCGTATTTATAATTTAAAGATCTACAACATTTTCCTCCTAATCCGGTGTCGTGAAGTGTCAATTGTAAAACGCAATGTAAGCGATTTGTAAGCGGCAGCACACAACACGGCAGGCAAGGTTGTAAGCCGCACCTCTAACTTCGTCACACGCCTTTTTGCTTATCGACCTAATGAAATCACCAAATTACATGCTCTTAATCAACTTCACGGTGTGGCGGAGTTTTATGTGACGCAGCACAATTTTGCGAGATAAAGTGATTAAAGATCACCGTAGCAGCAGATCAAGCAGATTGAGCACCCGGTTTTGATACGGCCGGTGGAAAGGTGGCCCAGAAGTGCCAGGCGGGTTAGGAAACGCTTTCCCGACACCGCTTCCATTAGGGTGGTTAATGAAGAAATAAAATCCCAGCCCTCCCGTCCGACTGTCGTGGAAGCTGCACGGCGCGCTCTAATCTCTGTGACAAGGGTTACTTTCTCACAATGACAGCTAAAATCTACAAAACCCTCTCAGCGACGGGTGATGCAGCTGATCGCAATCCCAGCATCGCGACAGCGTCCGGACAGCGACAACTGCCGGTGAGATAATTTGGATTACTCCGTCTCCGGGATTGGAAACGATCGGGCAGGGAAAACGAAATCAACGACACAGTTGCACATGGACGCCGCGGACGCTTTTGTACACGTCGCGGTGTTTGAGGTTTTGTGTGTGATACCATCTACCGACACTGGCACCTGTGTGTCTAATGCGGTTTCGAGATTGAGATATCAGGACGATGAGGGAACCGACCGGGGAAGAGTCAGATTTTTAACCGCAAACTGTTCGTGATGGATGACAGCGCGGTGATTTAAGGTCTGGGAGCCACCGTGATGTACTGGCTAGGAGCTGACCCGTCCATTACCGAGCTATTTTTACGTCGGAGACGTAAGGAAGCTGGTGACAGCTTTGCACTTACCGAACGGTTGCTTTTATCGACGATCCTGTCACCTGAAAAACATCACTGCAAATAAGATACAAAAGGAAGAAATTGTAGATTGTTGTTTTAGGATTAAACTTAAAGTAGAATGTAATATGAAAGTTAAAGATTATTGGGTCGTGCTTTAACAAACTACTATTTAAATTAAAATGGCCTGCTCAAGTGTATTGTATTTCAAAAGATGCGTTTCAAGACACCATTATTCCTGTGTTTTTAAATTTAGCTTAAAATTACTCCGCTATAGGATAAAGCGAAAGAGACATTAAAAACGCACATTACGGAGGTGATGGATAAATATGTTCAGCTCTCATTTGTAGTATTACTGTTAACAGTCGACATGTTCAGTTCTGAAACCTTAACACTCTTTACATAAGATCTGTTTGTTTGAGTTAAAAATCTGAAGCAAATTGAAGAAATCTCTTGAAATGGTTTTAACCCGTTTTAAAAGTACAATGTGAAGTCAATCAAGCAAATGGACATTAGGCAACTTGAAATAACTGCTGTAAATTCCGAGCGGCTTGCGAGTGTATTAAAACTTATTACGTTTTTGCATAACAATTCCCAAAGATGTTCCCTGGTAGAAGTGATAAATATGTATCTCGGTCTTTACACTTAATCGACAGGTCGATTCAAACCAATCATCGTAAGAGTAATGTTAGTTTTTACAGGTGATTTTATCATTGTCTTAAAAACTGTTTCAAGAAGCTGTTATGACTTCGCACATCGAAAATAAAAACGTCTTTTAACGTGTAACCTAACTTTAAACATTACAAATGTATCTTGTTCACACAGATCATCGTAAACGGCAATGGCTTAGTCACGACCTGCGGCGGAATGGACGCGTGCCCCCTGATCGCTATCGGCTAGAACACCCAGACTTTCCATTTTGGCAGTTGGCAGAAAACGTTACAAATTTATGACTACACGAGAGCAATTAAATTAATTAAATATTTGCCGATAGCAAGCCTGTTTGCTTGTTTCGTTTGAGGTCTCTATTCGAGTCCCTCAGTCGTATAAATATTTATGAATTTTCTAATTTACGAGAAGCTTTCCATCCGACCGCTTTGGTGTAGATTTTGCACCGTCTCTAGGTTGGTTTCGTCAGCGCAGGATGAATGTAGCTCAATCAATAAATCAATATGATTTTAATTAACCTCGAAGGGCGTCGATTAAAGCGGGAACCTCCGTGAGCGTCCAATTTGCGAATCACCCGACACTTTCACGGCCTCCAGGAGTGCTGAGCTCTAGTTCCTGCGTTCATCTACCCTCGAAAACATCAACATCCCATTTTAAATTGCATGTTTGGGAATTCTTCCTCCACCACCACCACCACCGCATCTTGAACAGAGCAAACCGTTTTTTTTTTTTGTTGTGTCCACCGCCCAGACAAGTGCTAAAAAGGATGCCCTCCGGTGTGTGCAACCTCAGCAAAGTGAACGGACGCGCTCTGAGGTGACCGCGAGATCGCCTTCCCTCGCAAAATCACGGTAGCAATTCCGGTGTGTAGGGCTGTGAACGAACGTGTGTGCGCCAGTTGTTGAAAAGTTGTCGTCGCAGTTGTCATCCTAAATCAAAGCTGCAAATGCGTTTGCGCGAAAACCGTACCCCTCGCGCCGTACCTCTCTCACTCCGGTGCGGCATTTATCGCCGCAAAGCGACTCGCAACCTGTCGAACGGCGCGGCGCGAGAGGAGAATGAGTTAAGGTTTTGGTTTACGGCTGGTCTGTTTTTTTTTGCCTGCCGTCCCGTCCGTCCCTTATTAGAGTGTGTACAAGGACTATGCGGCAGGTGAATTTTTTCGGAAGGAAAGTAACAGCACCGCCGCCGAACCGATCGATCTTGGGATCCCGTGCCGTCCCACGCCGGCCCCATCTACAGGCTACACCGAGTGGCAATTAAAGGCGAACAACATTTCGTTGATCGTTGTTGCCACTTGCCCGCTCGCCCGGTTTCTGCGATGTGGCGCGAAAGCTGCCTTTCTTCGCGCGCTCCACTCTCCACGTCGGGGACGGCGTGGCTGATAAAAAGCAAATGTTTCACTTTTTTGCTTCTTTTCGTTTTCCATTCATACGGCATTACCCCGTGACAGTGGGCAGTGTAAAACATGCTGCTCGTTCGTCAGCTTATCCGGAGGACCGAGCTTCGCGGCAGTCATCACTTGTCCCTTCACCCCTCCCTCCTCCCTTTCCTCTTCTTTCCTCTCTTCTCCCAGGTGCAGCAAGGTGTCGGCGCTAGGTGAACCTCTTTTTTTTTGGGTGGCCGTGTGACAGTTTTTCTAGCTGCAGGAAGCTAGAAATTGTATCAAATTTCAATGATCTTTTGCGACGGCCAACCGTTAGCAATCATAATAAACATGACAAACATGATCAGTGACTGTCGAATTACTTTCACATAAAAAGAAGGAAATTAAGGCAGCCAGCTCCTTGAAACACTGTCTCCTGAAGCTGTTGCTGCTACTGACGGTGTTATTACCCAACAATCTGTAGTCCTAAGCCTAAATTTGGCAGCACCCTGGTCGCCTTAACAAGAGCACGTAAGCGCAGCAGGAGACGACTGCTCGGTCCACAGTGCATGAGACGGGCCCTCGGGGCAGCAGGCTTTTGATGTCTTTCTTCATTACTGCTAACATCAGTCCAGCAAAACCGTTTGATGGTTTTCTATTATCGAGGCCATCCCGTAGAGTTGTTCTCCGGTCTCTCGCTAGGTCGTTTGATATTTATCTTGAAATCATTTATATCTTAATTATTTGGTATGATTCTTTTCGGTCCTTTCCTGCACCGTGTAGCTTGCCTTACTTTCTGGGCACCGTCAACGCCCTTCGAAGGCAGAAAGGGCGTTCGGGATTTAAAGGACCCCGCTAAATGGATAATAGTACGTCATTAAGCTATCGATGAACCGGTTCCATAGTTTGTGGCATTATGCCATTGCAAGAAAGCTTTCCTATGTTTCAAAACATTCCAGTGCCTGAGAAGCCTGCGGGTCGAAAGTACGAAGGGCCATCTTTTGGGGCCACCTCATCGCTTCCAGCTATTTTCCACATTCCAGCTTGATTTGCAGGACAGTTTGTGCTCTTCACGTGATCGAAATATTGAGCTATTGATTCATTAAAAAATCATCAATGAAATTAAATCATTTCTGATCCACTCCTCGAGCAGGTGATGGCGTTGGCATTGCTGTAATTTAATGCTGCAAAGACCTGAGGCGAAGGTGTCACGCGTGTTAGAGCGAGCGGTACGCAAATCGGATTGACCCTCGAGCAAACCGTTGTTACTACAAATGTGATAATGCGTTTACTAGTGCTGCTGATCCTAAGGGGCTGCATAATACCGCCAATCAACTGTTGACCAGTGGCCGAGCTGGGAAAAACGTAAGACGCCGGGAGGGTAAAAGTTAAGCATGGTGAATTAATACGTATGAGTGTGAAGGGAGGAATTTATATGATAAAAATACGAAGCAAGGAAAAATTACTGTGAGACTATCAATTGTGCAAAAAATGGTGTGGTAAGATGAAAAAGCTTCTAGGAGGTATAAATGTAACAAAAAAATGTAATAAATGGAAAGTTATTTGTTCTGCTTTGGTAAATAACAACAGATATAAAACAGAGATCTAAAAAGCAGATAATGATTCTAGAGTTTTCAGTGAGTAAGGAAAATTTCAACTGAATTCAGTTGAATAGATACGTTTTTGTATTTTGATTGTGGGATAATTAAAGGAGATTGCTAGCATAATTGCTTACATCATATTTAAACGGGAAAAATTTACAAGACATTGGTCAAATTACAGGAATTTTTAGGCAGCCATCTTTTGCATCAGTAAATAGTTTTGAAAAAACTTGAACTTCAATTTCCCAATTCTCATATACTAAGATGACCAATACCAATTTTTATACAAATAAAGTAACCAGTTTTTATCATATTTTTTCACTATCACTATAGAATCACTTCTTTTCATACCATTTTGTGGAAGCTTTTTGGTAAAATTAATTTAACGTTTCATCTCCGCAAGCAATCGAACCACCAATTTGAGCCGTTTAATTTATGTGATCATGTTTGAAAGCCCCATAAAAGCCGTTAACAACAACTTCTCTTAAACGGGCTGCCAAATTGGATGGAGCCGATCAGTCGGCATGCCTACAACTCCACCACTAAACCATTGCGTACTTCATTGCGGAGACTAACCTTTTCGCGCTCGGAAAATAAAAATAAAGCCGAATGCTTTCTCCTCGCCAAATGTGACAAGTGTTAATTGAAGGCGTCACAATTTCATTCGACACACGCCGCACCCGGGTCTCACAATTATTGCTATCACACTATCAGCGGTATAGCCTTTTTTGCTGTGGGCTGAGCTCCAAAATGCGAACCCATCGCTGCGGAGATCCGCCTGCGTCTGGTTAGCGGTCGGTCCAACATCGGTTTTATCGGTCTTATACAGAATGTAATGAAGCATCATTACAAGATGTTGCTGGCCGGTACGAAATGACCGATTGGATGCCGTTTAAAATGTGTGTTTCAACTGCCACCGATCCCCGAAAAGGGGCACTAAAATCAATTCCCCATTAGCATGTTGTTGCTGCCAGTTTGCAAAACGAGAAGTAAAGAAACATCACACCTCAGTGATAAAATGAAAAGCAACAAAGGTATATGCACTAAAAGCAAACGTACGGAAGGGAGTGAAGGCAAAGTGTTTGGGTGCTTCCGGAATGCGCTCTTCCATGCGATCAAGCTGACATCATCGTTCCCGCGGTGCATACGTTGCAATACAGAAGTCAGGGAATAAAAAAAAGGGTAATATTCACACCTCAACTGAAAAAAAGCAACGTTTGTTTGGATGGCAATGGACATTTTTGTTATTTAGTGGTTGAATGGTGATCGAAAAAAAAAGAAGGTAACCACTGTCGAAACTGTAGCGAGTGTGGCCAGTGGCCAAACGGTAAACAGAGCTCCATTTTTGGGTTAATATTTGTCAACGTTACACAAGGGACAGAGTCGAGTGTCGAAAGACGAAATGTGGATGGCAAATAAAGAAAGGAAAAATCGGTACAGAGGCACGGAACGCGGAAGTAGTGCGAGCAGCAAAAGGTTGATAAGATCTCTGCCGATTGCTGGAGCTCTAGAAGTTTATTTTAAAGACTTATTTTGCTTTGTCAATTTGCTAATTTATTTTAAAAACTTTATTTGCCTCAAGGGCTGTACAAATTGAACACTTAAAAACTTTAAACTTTTACATATCCTATCTCAGTTAAGTTCAACTCAGCAATGAAATTAACAAGCCATAAACACAAAATAGACAAAGGTCAAAACGATAGTGGAAGATCGTAAACCGAACACGAAACGAGGAGGAAAACAGCTTGTAACTTGCTGCCTATCTCAAATAAACTGTAATTTTTTACATTCAAGTTAAGTTTCTTTTCTCAATCTTTAAACACAAATCAAAACTAAACTTATAAAGAGTATTTTTATTACATTTAATGCATGAGATATTCATCCTCTGTGCACATGTTGTTGTTTTTGTTTTTGCTCTTGTTTACAATTATACAGTTTTTAGCCTCCACCACACTCTCTTCCAATCGCTTTTGTTTCGCTAAATTATGCGCAGATCGCGGTAAGATAAACTCGATCTTAATTGCATTCCTCCGGGTGCAGATACAAATATTTGGCTGTCTCATTGTTTGATGATTTGCCAACCAGGCGGCCCTGCCACCGTGCTGATTTTAAAAGGTTTTGCCCATGTGTGCGACGTTCAAATATGACATTTACCTTTCGTTTAGCGAGCACGAGCCTTCCCCGGGGGGACAGCCACAATCGGACTCATTTAAATTCAATGTCGATGCGGTTCGATCACCGTTCGCCGTTCGGTTCGTCCCCTGAAGCATCACGCGCGGAACAGCTGTGGCTCGTGGCTCGTTTGCGGAGGCCCTCCCCATCTTTTCAAACATGATCGGCAATAGAGCCAAACGCCGTTGATAGAGCCATCACCGTCGTCGAACGGTTTTTCGCCTATGGGTAAGGAGGTTCTTCGGGGGCTTTGATCCAAATTCGGTAATTAAGCTAAGTGAAATCGTTTAGTCAAAACAAAAGGGGACCGAGTAGACCGAAGCTGAAACACTTTTAAGCTTTGCAATGCAAATTTTCTGTCACTTGCGTGACATCCGAAACGGTTCTCGAAGTGGTGTGAAGCCGAGGCGCGGCTCAGGAGTGGAAAAGAAGCGTGTCATTCAAATGCTTATCCGCTCTGTCTCAGCTTCTCTCTCAGCCAATCTTCATCGACTTTTCTATTGCCTCAAAGATTAGGAAATTGGAAATTATGTGTTCAAATAGCGATTTGTCTCTGAAATCGAAGCTTTTATTTAAATGAAATAACAAATGGACCGAGCGATAACGGAAGGATTTACACCAATAAACGGGCTTTTGGGAGGGACATCCACAAGATGTTTGTTTTTTTTTTTCGCAGAGACAAGAGGCCTTAAATCTTACCAACAGTTCCATCACTTTCAGTAGCATAGGAAATGGAATTTAAATAATCACACTTCGCTCACGGGACGGGTTGAGGTTTTGGGGTTACTTCGCACCTCGTGTGATGCTGATGGCGACGAAGAAGTAATTTATGTGAGAAACATTTCAGAGGTTTCAATTTATGCCCAACTGTTGTTTTGATCAGCGAAAAGAGCTCTGATGAAGCAATATGTAGCCGTAAGAGTTGATAAAAGTGCGCTAAGGTAAGTGATAGCTAAACGAGGAGAAATGTTTTAAGGGACTATCATGTTACGGTGATCTCATACCAAACACTTCGACACCCAAACTGTGAATGTATTTTTAGGAGTTTTCTAGATTTTCCATGTCTACAAAGATTTCAGCTTGGCAAAGATTTGCCATCCAACTATGACTAGGCGAAGTTGCGGCATTTTATTCGAGCTGTAAAGCAATATACGTGTATCTGAAATGGCCTTATAGGCCCTATTAACTTCCCAAACACCCCAAAATGACATCGCAAAGGCTTTCACCAATCGCCAGCGACACCGCCACTTTCTTTAACCTTTGACCCTAGAAGCCCTCCAACCGGCGAACTATCGTCAGCTTCTTATAATTAGATATAACCCGAAACGTTCGGCACCCGCCATCATTAGTACGCTAAATGATGGCACGGCAGAAAATGGACCGTTTTATGAAAGCCCATAAAAGGAAGGTCTTGTAGCACCTCGAACGGTGGGGCTAGAGACGAGAAGACGGCAAAAGCACACACGCGCCGTACAGAGCAACCTACCCGTGTTTCGCGAAATTCCTCTTCGAGCCAGTAGCAGCCGAGGTAGCGGCAGCAAAACTAACACGCGTGTGCGCTCTTTCATTAATCAAAACGATCAAACGAACGTTTAGACATTCGGTAGTTTCGAGCCAAATGGTAGGGAGAAGGGGGGAAGCGATTCCAGGGGGTGCACAAGAAACCGCCAATCAAACGCGCAGCAGCAGCTGTGAACTAATTTTATGGTGGTGAAAAATCTTCGGTGGCATACCCTGCGGTTACGTCCGGAACCTCCACACCCGGCACCCCATTTGTCACACATTTTCCGCCCGATTCGCCGGTTTTGGGGTGGATGGTGGAAGCGGGTTTGCGGGGGTGATAATAATTTAATTGTCCTACCAAGAGCACGATCGGAGGGTCCAATTCGCTTCGATCTTATTTCGATAATTGGGACCCACAAAGAACGAAAGTGCCAAGTGGTGTGCACCAGGTCGTTCGATGAGGCTTAGGCAGGGTGAAATTATTTAATTAGACGAATTAAAGCCACACTGGATGAGTCCGATCGATGGAGGAGTCGTGTGATATTTCGCGGATGGATCGAGCGGAGGGTCCACGAAGCGATAGGCACCTCAAGATGGTAGGGCTGAAGGTCCCTCTGACACAGTGTGGTAGCCACCGGGTGTCGTGGTTTTGATTGGGATTTTATTGCCTCTAATTGGAACACTCATTTTTGGAGTGCTTAATTTATTGCCCGTGCGTGGTGGCTGCTGTCGATCGGAAAATTTAAGACTATCGTCTCCAGAACCTGAACCAACCGAACGAAGCCTTGGAATGTTGTATTCTTTGGAAAGCTGTTTGAAGGCGATGGTGTGCGTGCGACGTTGCAAAGCACGCGGAGGTGGATGGCAATTTAGATTGTACCGTCTACCTTTATCAGATAAAATTTAAAGCCCCACAGCGGGAAAGGATCGGTTTTCGGGGGATCGTTAAAACATAAACAACATCGTGATACTGCGGTGTAAAATGCGAAATTTCGATTTAACGTTGCTGTGAAGCCCTCTCCCGCACTGCAGCAATTGCAGTAAAAGGGGGTTGAGGAACAAGTTTGGGTGGATTTGGCCGGGATCGAAGCCGCTCGCCTGATAAGTGGCGTTTCGAAAGGGAACGCCACAGCGAAAGGGAGGAAGGTATCGGTGTGCAATTCTTCGTGCGGAGTAGGAGAGGGAATCTGGCTAGGAAAAAGGGCACTGCTGCAGTTCGCGTTGCATTTTATCCGGTTTCAGTATACAGTTTTGGGGTGGATCAAGTGGACCCTTCCCAATTGCACCAACGGCAAATCGAGCGGAGCGGGGAAGATAAATAAAAATGACTCTCCATTTCCACTTGCCGCTGACAGACAGACAGACAGACAGTTGTTTTTAGCGACGAGCGGCGTGTCCAGCGTACCACACCGGTTCCGAATGGAAGAAATATTTATGGCTTGTTTTAAGTGGTTTTATTGCACGTGCTCATTGGCGGCGATTAATGCGATCATCGCGCCCAACGGTCTGCAGTTCTTCCAACGGAGGGCTTGGTGTAGCTCGGCTGTTTTAATACAAATCTTATATTTTGTTTCCTCAATTGTTTTATTTTTGTTTTCCTCTAAAATTCAATAAAAAGACCAGTGCTGTATTGTTTTTCTCTAAATTCAATAAAAAGACCCGTGCTGTTTAAGCATTGTAATATGGTCCTTCTACGTAGCTTATTAGATGTACTGTATTTTCATGAAATGGCGCAATTTTGTGTTTTAAATGGTATTAAAAGCAAAAGAATTAAAATCCTCAGATTTTATTAAAAAAAAGTTGCAATTTATTGTGGTTCTTGCGAGAAGCGTCAGCCGAAAGAGGTCCTTTTTCGGGTTATTGCTTCAAAGTTTGTGTGTATATTTTATGTGCCGCAAAAATGGTTAGACAACCTATAGTTTGTTTGTTACAAGTATAAATAATGATAAATTTTTCACCGCAAACCAGAGTCATGATACATCTCGTTGATTGCATATTTATGGGTGCTAATTGAGGATTCTTCAGAGCTGTTCAACTAAACCAGAGCGAACTTTCAAAGCAGCATATTCAAATTCTATTGTGCCGAAAAGAGCTGCCTAAGCTAATTTGGTTTTTTTGGGTATTATCACTCAAACGCAACAACAAAAAATCACCTCATGCTCTAATCATTAATTTCAACTTCGCCATTTAAAAAGGGAGTCCATGTCCTCTCTGGCCTCCATTTCCTTCGATGTGCTGCGTATGGCAACAGTGACGACATTCCAATCAGGTTTCAAATACCGGACCTCTTTTGCACCCCATGTGTTTGTGTTTAACTTCACCACCACCCCGCACACACAATGTCACGGCCTGCTTACGCACATTTTTTCGCTTCGAAGGAAAGGGCTTCAAGCATGCGTAACGGAATCTCGCGATTGTCGCCACGGCGGAGAAAAGTGGGAGTTGACAGGGTTACACATTTTTTAACGATCCACCACAACCGCTACCACCTTCGCCAGCGATAGTGAAGCAAGTGAAGAGGAGGTAGAAAACCGGCGGAATATATTTATAGCGTTTATCGTGGACAGACCGCTGAAGGTGCGTTGCGTTATGCTCCTTCCTCATTTCCTGCGCCCAATGATTAATATTCACGCGAAGATTAATGATCCCGTCGCATGGCAAAACGCGTCTAAAATCAGCGCGCCCGGCAGTCACCCAAACAATGCCCCTTTGCTCGAGCGACTCCCATCCCGCACCCAGCCCGCAAAGACATTCTCCCTGGACAGGATAAGCTTGAAGGTCTTTTGTGTGACGCGGCTGGACCATTTTCACCTGTTTCTCGGCTTGCTTGGGTTGGAAGCAGAGTTGGTGTCGCTATCTTTACTACTACATCGCCGCACGCACCCTTTATCTGCGGGTACTGGCGCCAGGCGAAACAATCGAGCCTGGCGTAGTGGGAGTTTGCGACGGTCGACGACGCTGGTCGAGTGCCATCCTCTTCTTCGAGTGCAGGCGGGCAGCAACAGCAGCGATCACATATGAATTGAGCTGTTGCAGTGCTTTGCATTGGCGTGGGCCCTCAACAGCAATCACCCCGCCATCATCCGCTGCAGTAAAGCTTAAAAAAAATGAAAGGAACCAGAAACACAATCGCCCACCGCCTTGCCTTGAAATATTGACCAAGAAACGATTGTCACCTTGTGTCCTGGTTCGTGAGCTGCAAGCGATGTGTTTGAGGAATGGAGTGCGTTTTCCTTTTTTCGCCTCTTGGTTTTTTTTGTTTTGGAGCTTTTCTTTTTATGCAACGTTTCTGGTGGATAAAAATAAAAACGCTTGACACGCAGCACATCGAAAAGAGGTCGGACGAGTCCGTGGATGAATGGGGAGGACCTGCGACCTACGCACGCACACTCTCACACACAGCCAGAGCCGCAGCCCCTTGAAGGGGTGCCACATTCGGCCCTGCCTGCCAGCCTGCCTGTACGAGTGTGCGACAAAAATGATGAATTGGGCTTTTAAATTCAATCTTGTTTTAATCGGGCAACGAATTTCTTACACCGATAAGCCCGGCAACACTTTAGCATAAATCTCATTTTGTGGCTCCGAACGGTGGGACGGGGTACCGAAAAGGAAGAAAACCTTTCCTGTAACGTATTTATAATTGTAGCGAGCGAAAGCAAGGTAACGGCAGGCAGCACGGGTACTCTCATTTAGCGTCTATTGGGAATGTACTGCCAAGATAACGAAATTGCCCAAAACCGGTCACGCTTCCCACACCCGTGTTTCCGCCGTAGCGCCACGGTCACAATTCCACCGGTCGATCGGATCAATCGTCCCACGCGCCCGGACCTGGTGCGCTGGCCTGCCAAAAATCGTACGCTTATCAGCTCAATGCTTCATGTTTTTGCAGACGGTGCGCACATAAATTTCCACTTCAATCCAGGAACGGGCCAAAGCAAATTGTGGCCTTATTATTGCCTTATTTTGTTGCCCTGCCGCTGTCACCGGTTCAAACGCCTCGTGTAAAAATACAAAGTTATAATTCAGTCTGCCTGTGGCAGTGGCTAGCCTACGCGAAGTCTATGTTGCTCAAAAGCTGTCGTGCGGGTTTTTTATTTGTATAGCTTTGCTAAAAGCAAACTTAAGAAATAGCTCTTTGAACAAACTTTTGTGGTGTGCTTGGTGACACGACGAGTCAATTGGCTTGTCTATTGGCAGAATATTTTCTCCATCACGAATACTTCTTTGGATCAGAGTCAAATGGACGTACTACGACTTTTTTAGTGAAACCTTTACCTTTATCACTCGTTCCAACCGACCCAGCAGTTACGACTCTAAAACCGCGCACGGAACTGGTCATCAAATTAGTCGGAGTCAATCGCTGGACGCGCCTTCGTAGCAACCCCCTGGGGGCAGGTTTCGGCAGGACTGCTCCAAATAGCTGATGCCGCCGGACTGCCGCCGAAAACTGTTGCTCCAAATGCTTGCGCCCTGAATGATGTAGTTCTGAGCTGACAACCTCATTACTGTCGCGCCGAAGGTGTAAATTAGCCCTACTTAAGGATCTCGTGCGGAGCGCGGCCCGCGGGCCCTATCGCGTTAAATTCGACAAACTGAACCGCGGGTCACCTGCAGTTATGGAGCGACTGTGTGCGTGTATGTCTGATGGAGAGAGAGTGAGAGAGAGCTATGGGATGGGGTGGGTAATTTTCTGCCATTTCGAACCACAACTCAACTTAATTACGACAAAAACTCTGCCCCGACCTCTTGGAGGCCACTTGAGCCACGGGGTCTGACCTGCACTTGAGAGACAAACGCTGGGCAGTGTAACAGAGGAAGCGAGAGGCGGAGGAAAAGAAGGCTGGCCACAAGTGTGAAAATCCACACTTGTCTACTGACGCGCCCGATTAACGCAACCAACACACGAACAGGTTCGTTGCGGTACCGTGCGTTCAAATCTTTCGATCGCTGTCTCGGCTCGGACGCAGGAAGCAGCAGCACGATCCGGATTGAGAATCGATCAAACTATCGGTCCGCCACCGTTTGACGCTCGCTTTTCGCTCCTCTCAAGCACTGCATTTGCTAATCAGCGCCAAAGACGCACATCGAGATCTTGCGGATCGTTAGCTGACGGCACCGGCGTAACGGCGACAACGACAAGCACATGCCCTAGAAGTCAATTAACCTCACTTCTAATTTTGCTGTTTTTGCTTTGGCGCGCCCCTTGCCCTGCGTGTGAAGAAAAAGCAGATACTGAGGGTGTTAGCGGCAAAGGGGTTGTGGCTTAACTGTGGCAAACGGCGGCATTTATTAAACAGCTGAGCTAGCAAGTGAATGCAAAAGCGACGAACCTTTTAAATACCGTGTAATTTTAGTGTTTTTTTTTATTTCTGTAATGATTAACAATTTCAATACAGATATTTTTGTTACTAAAGGAAAATGTGTTCATAAAAAAGGTGTCGAGTCACCAAAACCAAAGCAAAAGTTTGTTCTCTTTCATGTGTTTACTTTTGTGAAGCTGTGAAGCAACTTCATTTATCCCAGTTTCCTTCCTCTAGCAAAACAATTTGCTTGCCGCGTGTAATTAAGTATCACTAGTCTTCTCACCACACCGACGCTACTGCACAGGAGTGGCTCACGTATAATGCTGGATGAAGCAGCACAGCATTCAATTAATGCAGCAACAATGTAACTAATTAACTCGCCACAAAAGCTGAACGGGTTATCCACGGTGTACATCATCGGTTTTGTGTCCCTATTGCGAACATCTCCTGAGGGCTGATGATGACTGTTTTGAGCGCATAGCCAACCACTCCGATAAGAAGCGAAACACATTGATCGAGGGGATGCGGAAAATAACTTCATCATCTTCGAGCTTTAAACCATTCCTACCGACATCACATTCTTTCGGTACGACAAGCACGACAACCGAATCCGCATACGACAATGTATTGCGTCGGTTGGACGTAATAAACTGTGCGTCTTAGCCCATTCTTGAGCGAACCAACGAGTATGCAACGCATACCCCGGCGAAGGAATGCTTTTCAGCTTTGTGAGGCTTTGAGGAAATCCCGAAAATTAAGTGAAATCAATAAACTCATATATTTTATTTCGCCACGGTATCCGTCGGCACGCAATCAGGTAGAAGGACGGAAGTGGTGAACAGCAAAAAGGAGAGTACGCGGCGCGATACGATGACACGGTAATATTGCTCGTCCGCCTGGTTGCCTTCCAGCATCCCACGGAGGTGGAAGGGTGTAAGCGAAATGCATCCGAACACTGCAATGCGATGGGGTCGGGTTTTATCAAAGTTTAATTAACATTTCACGGTGATGCTGTTTGACGATGGGAACGGAAGGAAGGTGGTGGCGAAGGAGTGGTTAAATGTATGTACTTCGTCCGATGCCTGCGGGCGGTTCGTTGGGCCGGTACTGCCCGAAGGACATTGCTGTTTTGGTAAAGTGAGTTCAACTTTAAAGTTTCTCATACCGCATTTATGTGCGCGTTTATGGGCAAGTGTCAGTTGAATGTTTTCGGGGGTACATGAAAAATTTAATTCAATTATACTCTCGCTGAAACATGCGACTCCCGGCATGGTAAGTTCGGGGTGTGTTTAGCTTCCACACATTTGTAACCTGAAAATGAGTTAAATTATGTTACCACATCTCTCATTTTGGTTTTAATTTTGATTAAATTTTCGTCTTCTTTCATTCACACAGATTTTTTTATTCTGTGATTGCAAATTGTTACATTTAAAATAAAACATTAATACTTTCAGTCTCCAATTCCGTGCATTGAGATTCACACCAGCGTATGATCTATAAATTAAATTTATAGCGTATTAATGCTCGTTCGATCAGACTTTTAATGGGCCTCTTTTAATGTTACACTTAAACCAACACCGCATCGGAGCTGCCTTAGTAATCGAACACACCGAATCGAATTTATTGCTTGCTCTTCACGATCGCACCGATGCGTGATGCTCAGGCTAATGTAAATCGACACGGCACGAGCGAGCCTCCAAACCGCAAAACGATCCGACACTGCACACGGCGGGTAAGTTGGTTTGTAACACGATTTGTCAACAGTAGGAACAATTTGCCTGCCTGCCGGCTACCGAGATACAACTGCACGATAGCGAGGATGTACAGCCGATCGCACCCAGATCACGTACTATTAATTGCTTATTCACCACCCCATTTGTTCGCGCCTGTGACGGCAATCCGTGTGCACGCCCGTGTGCACGTTCAGGAATAGGGTCGCCGAGTGACAAGTTCCGATTTTTTGTTTTCGCCTCTATTTTGTGCCTAGTGTGTCGCCTAGAAGCTTTCGGTTTTTTTGCGTCCCACGTTCCGAGCACGAAACGCCATTAGCTGTCACTCGCATTACGACATTGGTGGCGTTGGTGGAATGATGGTAGCGCTTGAAAAGCACCCCCTAGTCCCTCTTTCAAGACTACACAAACAAAATGCACACCCACGTTTGAGTTGAGTTGACATTTGCCGTCTTCTTATCGTTGTTTATCATAAGATGTTTATTTTATTTGTCCAAAGGAGACAGAAGGGAAGGTTGAGTATTTTGACAGATTTACGGAGGAGGATAAAATTTGTGCTTTTGGCGTTATAAATAAGGAATTACACCTACCGTAAAAATGCTGATAACTCTGAACCGAACACTGATTATTGGGGAAATCTTCTTTCCTCCTGACCGATGGATGTTTTGGATCCCGCGGTACAATGTATTCTGCCAAAGCACTTTCACTTTCAAGCTTATTGTTGCAAAACGCACAGAAACTAAACTGCAAGCCCTTTATTCCCTCTCCTTCGTCGCGCACTTTTGTGTCACTGGCACTTGTTCTCGCGGTGTAATCGATGGTTAAAGCATAGAAACTAGATCACTGAATACCACCGAGCAGCACTTTAGCTAATTGATTGCATCATCAAAGTTGAGCGGCTAATAAGATAACCACCGATCGAGTAACTTCAACGGCCGCCTAAACAACGAAACCTCGTCCTATCGTTCAAGCTACAGATCTTCGGCGCTGCGGATGCCCACACATCCACAGCTACAAGAGGGCAGCAGACGGGTCTCTCCCCTCGCATCGGTCCCTTAAGCGTACACAGGCGCCTGTCGCACGTGAGTCTCCGGCAAATTTAATCAGCCGACGGGCCGCGGTCGAGAGTTTTGTCAAAGCGCGTGCGTCTGCGGGCGTAGGACGACAGGTCGCACTTTTTGGATGATTTTCTCTTCCTTCAGCCACTCTCCTCCTGCCAACCAACGCAATACACATACACACACACGGCAACAAAAACAAAACCCACTCGTTTGTTGTTTTTTTTCCCTTCTATTCCCGTTTTTTGTGCCTTCACCTAAAGCCTCTATTTTACGGTTCACAGCTCACTCCATTCACTGCGGCGTACACTCACGCACGGAAGTTTTGATGCACCCCACGCAACGGTGGAAAGCCAACAAAAACATTCGGAACTTGAACTCCACGCACCGCCAACGGCCCAACGCTCAGCATCAAGAAGCGCAAACAAGCGATCAGCATCCCTTACGTGTGAGTCGAGGAGGGAAAGAGGAACGAAAAAGCGCTACGCCGTCGGCCCAAAAGCTCCCAATGCACGCGTGTACATGCGTATCCAGCACACGTCGCCTACGCCACGATGCGTTCGCTGCAGGGCTGCAAGGGCTGCCGTGCGTGGGCGAAACCGCGTGGGATGATGAATCCCGTGCCTCGAACGGGGAACGAACACCAGAGCTCTAGCACTGTACGCGGATCGAGAGTCCGACGGAACGCGTGCGTGTTTGCGGCACGACGGATAAAAACGAACTGATCGCAAGAGACGGTTCGGACGGTTGGCTCGAGTCGCGACCGCTTCGCGCTTGGCAATATCGGCCCGATGATGCATGACGCCGTGGGACGGTGAGATGTATACACGTAAATTGTGTTAAGTTTTGTGCCGTTTCCTCTCCATTTGCTTGGATATATTCATGTAATGAGCGCAATTTAGGGTCAAGATGTTGTTTTGTTAGAAATCTAAGCTGTAATTTCATTGATTATTCGAATGAATCTTACAACGAGCGCGATCGAGATGTTGCTTGGCAGAGAATACCAGATCATCTGTTAACGATGTGATCGCCATGCAACATCCAAAATCGTAACGGTGGATGCTGCGTAACGCTCTGTTTCGCAGGATGCCCTACACGTAGCCTAAAATTTCACTTTCATTCCAATGGAGTTACACGGGTTAGAATGTAAGGAAGATGTTATAGATTGTGCAAGATGTATTGTGTTTCATTGTGTAAGAAATGTGCAAGTCGTGTTTGTGTAAGTTGTGCTGTGCCTGATTGTGCAAAAAAAAAAATGCTTATTTTTATTTCTATTTATAGTTGACACTGTTGATCAAACATCATAATTACTAACTAAAAATCTAAGTAAAAATAAGAATAATTTGTTTATTTAATCTTGTGCAGGATTCAGTACTGTATTCTTAATCTTTATAAAGAATAAAGAGCCGTATATCTCTTGGCGAAAGGCGTTACGCGAGTTACCGAACGAATCCGTTAAGATACACATTGCGCGCTCTCGTGCTGTTGCCGCTCTCTGAGTTCCGACGCGACAACACGCATGGTTCTCTCGATAAATATGCTGCAACACAGGCAGAACAACAGACTTTTTCCTCAGCATAACGAAAAGCATGCAGGGTTAATGGAATAAAATATAAACACTCGTTACGTTGGGAATGATTGCGCAAGCATGTGGTCAAATATCAGCTGATACAAAACGTATAATGGAAATTACTAAAACATTTTTGAATTTTACTGTTGTTAACCGAATTAGCTGTTTTGAATATCCGACTTATTTCACAATTTATGCAATGATTATATTTAATGAAAAAATGTTTATTATCATCCAAATTCTATACAAAGATAGATCCAAACTGTTACATTTATACATTTATTTTCAAATAGGCGTTTCCAAACATTTTAAAAGCCATCACAAGCTTGAGTTGAATTCACCTTTCATAGGTTCCTTACATTTCTTGCTTCGAGGTTTTTAAATACAGTTTTCTTCAAAATTCTTGAAAAAATGTCCGAATATACTATGGACTTGTTTAACTAAAAAAATATAACAATTTGGCATTTGAAACCATCTAGCCTAATTGAATTCTAAAGCCGCTTTTTGCATTTCAAAAAAAAATATGAAATACAAATACATACTTTTACGAGTAATGCATGATAAGCGATTGACTTGTTTACGTTTATCTTTTTCATTTATGGTCTTTCATGTTATTCACAGATATATCAATTTCCCTTGCCAGCCTGAGGACATCCATTTGCTTGCCGAACAATATTCATGGTTCAAAAACCACAAGATTATTCAAATTCTAACGCAACCCCTGGGTCTCATTCAACTAACACAACTTATTTATCACCAAAAAAATAACACTCCAGATCGATTTGTCATCCAGCCGCAGACTCCACCGAGAACATAAGCACCACTAGCAACACCTCCGCAACACACGAGCGTTGGTGACTTCCCACTGGCGCTGGGCGTAAACGCTAGTGTCCGGCCACGCGAAAGCGAAACTGTAACATTGCGTCATGAGCAGTTTTTAGCTCGTCGAGTGATCGTCGATCCATCCGGAAACAGTTTAGCCCGCGCACAGAACCAGGATGAACGACGGTGTTGGCGTTCCGATTTGAATACTGAATCATGTTCCGCGGAAACGACAACATGACTCCCTGTGCCTGAGTCACTTTCGACGTTCCTGTGCAGTGACTTCCAGGCTGCTACCACAACAATGGAAAACGAAAAAAAAAACAGTGCCTTGCGAATCGCGTATTTGATTTCGTGAAGCTCGCAGCAACAAAACGTGTGAAGCGCAGGCCAGGCAAACCCGCTGTATTCTTCACCGTAATGAGATTCGGAAATGAAGCACATTTCGTGACGGCAGCCTCACGGAATCGTCGGCCGGTGCGGTGTGACGCTGGCTGGGGTGAAGTGCAGACGCGAAGAGGCGCACGCCCACGCGGTGTGACTCCGCCGGCGGTGAATGATGGCATGCGGCGCGTGCTGGTAGCGCAAACAGCCCAACTCACACCTCCGGACACAGCAAGGCACAGTCATTTATCTAGAGGAGATGGTCCGGCGTTTGACCATCGCATGCCCGAGGGAGGCTATGCTATGCTCTGTCAACGTTTGGCTGCGAAACATGGAATAATCGAACATTTTCAATGGTTTGAGGAGGATGGGTTGGTTTTTGCCTTTTGTTTGCACGCTGCCTGCTGGCGTTAAAGTTTGGCGCCAAATCTGAGCTCATCGTGACGGTGGCGGTGACCAATCGTAGGAGGCGGTGACGATTGAGAGCAGTTAGCATGGTTTGCGTGGGATGGCGGTGTCACGGTACCTTGGCGGCCTCGTGTATCGTGTTTGCTGAGGTTTCAAGAGTTTGGTTGGTCAGTTGGCCTATGGTCAGTCTGAGATAGTTTTTCCCCTCCCGACGATGACCGGTTGTGCCGCAGAGGTAACGGATCCAGAGGAGCAGAACATCACGGGATCTGTCGAGCGGGCCTACACAAATTATGGCTAAATTAATTAAGACGATAGACGAATGACCAGACAAGCGCCTTTCCGACAGCTAGGACTGGCGAGAGGGACCCGACGATGGTCGGATTGTAGGCATTAGCAGGCGAGTGTCTGTAAGGGAAATAGAGGTGAAAATGTATATTCCAAGAGCTTAGCGATAATGTTGCAAAATGGAGCTTTGTTTGTGGTTTCAATTAGTATGCAAAAAAGAAGCAATTAATCTATTTCACACAAGTTATTGGCCATGGCAGATTGTATGAAGGTAGCAATAGATTGAATGATTGAAGTGAAGTTGTTTCTTATAACATCAAACAATGGATGATTCACATCAAACTAGAGAGGGATTAGCGGCAATTATTTCTTTGTTATTTTATTGAAATCATTTTTATTGAAGAAAAAAAACAATCTATTGATCTACAGTGTTATAAACAATGCCAAAACTATAATATAAGTTATCTTTATTGTCTTCGAAGTAGCAACAAAATTGTAATTACTAAAAATTTAATGACTATCTAGTAAATAACGAAAGAAAAAAACATGTGAACAAAACTAAATTTGAAAAGCTACATGCCTAGTTGGATCTGCTGTTTCTACCATGAATGATAGTTTTACGTTTTTGGCTCTAAGAATGTAGGTAACAAAAAATAATAACATGTCGTGTCCCACAGCTGTCCTATTTTTATCTAAAAATGCTTAATCATTAAGTACTAAAACTTACAAATGTTCAATCACAAAATTAAATTATTTTACAACTGTTTTTAATCAATGTTTTTTTTCTAATTATTTATTTTTACTAAAGGACCAAGTTTAATTCGGATTTCTGTTATTTTAAAACGATATCGTTTGCTTTTCTTTGCATTTTTGCTTAGATGATGATTATTAATATTTTAATGAACACTCTATATAAATAATTGTATGTACTATAATGAGAATAAATGGTAATCAAAAATCGTTAGTGTTCAATAATAACTAACATTTTAAATTTTAACTTTAAGAAAATAAGATTTGAACATAATTTGGTAAAAAAAATCCAACTTTTTGACAGTAACATAACCTTGCCGTTACTTTAAATATGAAAAAACAACAACTTTTAATAATATTAATAAATGAAGTAAGGTCAACTCGAATCTACAAATAAGTATAGCATAGTATAGTAATTAACTCAGTTGATTTACTGTACACGTATGAGGTGCGCTGCGATATAAACTGTACAATAACAAATGTACATGTACATTGTAACCCACGATTGATAAGCAAGTTTTGTATTAATTGTTTTGTGTAATCCGGTTGCCGATCCAGAAAATAAATCCTTTCAAAATCTTTTCTTTCTTTTCTTTTTGTTTTGCTATCAGCTCTTTTCAATACGATTCGCAATTCAAATCTCTTTGTTTATATAACTCCAGTCCCACTCTTTCTGTATCCTTACCGGAGAAGGCACAAAGAACCAAACATGTTTTACATTCACATTGCCATTAATCCCCACTGCAAATGAATTTGGCTTTGCAAAATCTTCTCTGCAAAGTCTTCTGTTTTGATTTACAACACCCACACAACCGTGTCCGTGACGCATCGATAAAGCAAAACGGTGCTGGACGAGTCTTTCATTTCATTTCAGCTTCCGGCTTAAATTTACGACATTTTAGCACTTAATCAACCTCAAACACTGGTCGGGCGGGAGTTTGCCTTGCGGGAAAAGAAAGGAGCACGTGAGTTTTTTTTTTCGTTCCAATTCAAACCTCCCACAAGAGGAATAAGCTTCCTGAGATAAATGCGTGGTCGGTGGGTCTGCAAACTCCTTACCACCCTTTGTTCAGCACTACACCAGCACAAGGCCATTCGGTTATTTAAATGAGCTCGTACCGGACTGATACCGGAAAGGAGGCTGGTACTAGCGCACGCGTACGCACCGTACTGGTAAACACACATCCCGCGTTGATTCGCGTGGCAGTGAGTGAACGTAAGCTTGCGAAACGGTAACAACAGAAAACGGATGTGCGAAGGCGAAAAACACTCCATACACCACGCCGCACTGTCTATTGCACCCGAGCGTACTTGCAGCGCATGGAGACGCGTACAAAAGACTTCATTTTTACGACAAGCGACGAACCTGCTGCAGACGAGGAATGAATGGGCGCGCTAGTGCAAGCGTAAACCAATCTCTTTTCTTTCACTGGCGTATGTTTAGTGTGTGCTTTGTGCGGCTGATGAATATGCACAAATAAAACTCCTGTACAGCATTGTTGACACGTGCTCCAGCACATAGGTTGACGATGCGTGGAAGGGTACGGAAACTAATAGCAAGAAACTCCTCTTGTAACATCCCCAACATAACCGACAGTGTGCTTATGAGGTAAAAGCGTCCTAGTTGAGGGCAATCATGCAAGCGTGATCAATAATCAGTGCAATTTATTTTGCAACTCTCCCCATTCACGAAAGCACACCGACCACCTCGCTAAGGCTGGCGAACCCGTTAAGGTCTGTTCTGGTGCACCACATTTGCATACATGTTGTGCAGCTAGAGCACGCGGTCGGAATATGACGCTTGGTACGGTGCGAGCGATGAGTGCAGTTCATTCATAAATTTCAGCAACCACCAGACTGGAGAAGTTATTCATTCATAAGGTTATTAAGTTATTCATTCGAAGGAAAGAAAATGGTGCCAAGGGTGTACTTCGTTGGGCAACGCAGTCCTTAGTCCACCTGAGTCATTGCAAAAGTTGGAAAAAAACAAACTTAATTTTTTTTAAAACTTGAATATTTTATTGTTGCAAATATTTGATTTTCTTTTTAATGGTAATATTTAACAAAATTAAAACGTGTTAACTCCCTTTTATTGTTGTTTATTATAATACAAATAGTTTTTTTTTCTAAAAACTGAAAAGAAATTATTCATACTGTAATAATTCAACAGTCAAGCTCTGCAGCAGATCCTTCAGCACAAAGTGGAGGTTACTTCAACCCTCCTTACTTCGGTACGAGATCAGCTGGTCCCAATTCCGACACCCACCTGGGCGCAATATTCATTCATAAACTTCACGAAATGAAGCGTAGGTGTGAGTTGTGTATCCGTTGCGAGCTAAGATTTCGTTGTGCCTGCCGTTCGTAATGCTGGGTGCTTTTTTTCTACCTTCAATTTAGTCATTCTTCCGTCTTCATCGTAAGTAATCCACCGCCAACTTCCTCACTACACTACTCGACACACAGGTCCCATCGCAAAATCGTGTTTAATAGTCCAACGATGAACGGCATTAGAAGTAAACACTTTGCTTAATGAATGAATGAACCTCCACTCCTCGTCCTTCACCAAAGGTTGAGCGGTGACTGTAACTGCGATGGATCGAAACACGAAGCTTTACAAACTGTGGGGGCGAGAGGACATCATGGTGCCATTACACCGGTTGCTAGGCAAGCGCGACCTTTGTCGAACGTGGTCTTAGCTGTGGTCACTGACACGACGTCACGGTGCCCCGGTTGATGACGATTATGTCACGCAGCTACCCGCATCGGAAGGCGTTGGCGGATATCCGATTTTAATTCACCACGAGAAAGAGATGTCTGTGAAGGTGGATGGATGTTGCTTTGGACGCATGTTAATATATCTAATGCAAACAGCTTTCTTAGGGGTGCTTACACCGATGATTAAAATAGCGAAATGACTCCTTCCAACATGCTCAGCCATAGCTCTGATGTCCAAGATTCTGTTTAAGAATGTTGACAGCACCAAATCGAGTTTTCAAGCTGTTCCACAACAGGCCCACACATATGCCAAGCGTCCAACAGGCTTTCTGTGCGTCCTTCAAGGCAACCTTTGGAAACTGTGAACGGTTTCAAATGGTTTCGCTCGTGGAGGTGTGAATTAAAATTTCAAATCGCAACATATGAGCGCTGGCAGTACTAGCACACACACACAAAAAACGCGGCAACGCCCCTGCAGGCAAGTGAGAGTGTTGTTTATACGATCTTGATACGAACTGCAACTGTTCGGCCAGTGCTGCCGCCGATCGATTGCGAGTTGATTTGACACGATATCAAAATGAAATGCAAATTTTATCTCCATCATTACGCGTGCAATTCTTATTCGTGTAGTCTTTCTTTTTATTTGTGCGCGTGTGATGTAGGACGTAAATACTGATAGAATCGTTTGGGTTTTGCTTTAGTTGCCTTTTTTTATTAAAATAAAAATAGTGCAAGACTTAGTTCCTTTTCCCATTTATTTTTTTTATATATGTCTAAAACACTGCTTTCCATGATCCCAATAAAAATGGAATTGAAGTTGACCTCCTATTTTATCGCCATTCTATTGAATGGGTACGGTTTATTGAAAGGAATTTCTGCAGTTAGCCACTTCGTTCTTACACTCCCTCTTGCGCCATTGGAAACATTTTAATCATTTCGAATATCTCACAATTACGACATTGTTTTAGCTTTATGCATATGGTTTTGCCTTCGAAACAATAAAGCACCACTTCCCGGTAGCCAATGCCAATGTTGCCACGAAAAGGTGCGGTTTGATTGTCCTGAAAACTCTCGACATACCCGCCCGATTCCCTTTCGAATTGAGCGCCAACTGTCCATCCACCCTCCGCTGTGGACACCGTGCGGTGGCTGAAGTGCAATAAAGTGTTCCTCTTTGTGCTACATTCTACATTCCGGTGGTCAAATTGGAATTTGCAATATTTGTTGCTGCTTACGAACGTTCTGAAATCAGCATGATTGGTTGACGCGGGGTACATTTGTGTGTGCCCTGGGAGCTCTGCACGTATCAATGTTCAGTGCAGCCGGTTCGATCGGACCCGGTTCGATCGGTGAATATGATGGACAACGGCCTGCGCTTGTGCATATGAATGCTCCGAACAGTAGAAACACATAAAACACCGTCAATTGGAAATGTCCGATCTAAGTCGGTCGATAGCTAGCAAGCTGGGGGAGCGAAGGCTTTAGCTGACCAGCGTCCGTCTCGTGCGAGCTTTAATCATTATGCTTGCTTCCTCCCGTCTGTAGCTCCTCTCATCCACAGGCTGTTTGGTGGACGGTGCTCATGACTGGCCGGCTGTCTGCAGTCCTTCCTCGCCGGTGCTTATTACTGTCAATCAAAGCCGCCGCCGACACCTCGTATATATGCTAACACGAGACCCGGCTCAATCCTTTGCCGCCTCGAGAGGGAGGAAAAACATATCTACCAAGCTGTCAGCCGGGGAGGCGGCCCTGGCGAAACGTGTCTGATCGATCTCACCTACGACCGCAGCGGGGTGACATTATCCGGTGTGGTGTCAAGTGTTATGGGTGGGTGCATTCTGAATGAGGTATACCAATCCATCGGTTAGAAGACCTTAAACAAATCAAATTAAACAACAATTACAGCTAGTTATATGAAAATTATTGCTATTTATCATTAATAATAATCATAGTATGTAGTTTGGAACCAGACTCTAAATAGATAAATAACTTTTAAATCAAAATCATATAATACAATTTTGGTTTGTATGTCCGAAGACAATAGAAGTAGTTGTGAGTTAATATGAATTTTAATATTTCGTAAACGCTTTCAAGCATTTCACCTCACGAAACCTGTCGCGACGGACGAAGCTGGGACTATATCGCACCTATATAGTTCCAGTACTCACGTATGCCTCTGAGACATGGACTCTGTCCAAAACTGACCAAACCCTCTTAGCCGCGTTCGAGAGGAAGATGCTCAGAAGGATTGTTGGCCCCGTACGTGAGGAGGGACAATGGAGGAGCCGATACAATGACGAGCTGTATGAGCTGTACAACGACCTTACTGTTGTGCAGCGGATTAAGCTCGCCCGGCTCCGGTGGGCTGGCCATGTCATACGCATGGACCCGGACGACCCAGCCCGTAAAGCCCTCTTAGGCCGTCCACATGGCCAGAGGAGGCGTGGTAGGCCCAAGCTAAGATGGGAAGATGGCGTTGAGGCGTCCGCCATCAAGGCTGGGATAACAGATTGGTAGACGACGGCGCGAGACCGTGAGCGGTTTCGGAGTTTGCTGCAGCAGGCCAAGACCGCGAAGCGGTTGTAGCGCCCGATAAGTAAGTAAGTAAGTAAGTAAACGCTTTCAAACATAATTCTACGAAATGAAAGATGATTCAAAAACCAAAAATAAATTATTATCATCATTTTTGTAAAAGTAAACAAAGCTTAACTTGTTGGCATCTTACCATGAAATTTAATTACAAGATCACTCTTTTCACAGATATGACTTATTTTCTTTGTGCATTAGAATTCTTTCTTAAAGTGCTATAAACCGGTATTTTTATATTGGTTATGGATAGTTTGATCTATTTTTTTTGTAAAGGGTTAGGTTTTTGTTCACTTGGTTCAACAATGCAGTACCATATAAATATTACATCATTTCTCCTGATTTACGTTTTTCCTACCTACCAGTTAATGTGAATTTCCGATTCTTATGTTTGAAATTATGGATTATTTAAATTTTGCAACAACTGTGCTCCTTTTATTTGGATATGAATTATTACAACAGCTCAGTCAGCCTCTGAAGACACTTTGTAGAATAATAATAAAATGTTTTAATTTTTTTAGAATTTTACTTTTATCCATATGACTTAGGATAGAATATAGACGCCATGTTTTACTAATTACTTTTTTTTAGTACAGACATTCATTGTTAAGTAAAATTAACATCTAAAGTCAAGTATATCTCATTCAAAAATTATCTTCCTAATTTCCCACAGCAACCGCACTGCAGTCTCTTGAACTTCATTTCCATTCTCGCTGTACTCACAAGCCCCAAAAAGTGTGTTTCTGTCCAAAATGCACGTGTAGCAATAAATAGCTGAAATCATAACCGTTTCACATTTTCAGTCACGAGAACGTAATGATTGTCCCGAAACAAACGCTGCGCTCGTCACGAGATCAAACGCAAACATCCCCCCCCCGCAACGAGAGGGAGATAGGTAGAAAAAAGGGGGATGGGCAGGGAGTGGAGGCCGCAACACCCAAAGCCGGATCATCCTAAGTGATTTCCGCTGTCACGTCGTTCGAGGTGCGATCAGCTAACGCCTTCGCTTTTCTGCCATCGCCAGGGGATTGCACTCCGGCTGCACTCCGTACCCTTGTGCAGCCTGCAGAGCTCGTTCTGGAAGTGCTATAATTTCCGGCTGACAAGCGTACCATGTTTTAAAGTCGAAGGCAGAAAGAGAAAGAGAGAAGGAGAAAAAGAGCACACAAAAATGGTAAACAGAAGAAACACTCACTTTTGGACAAAACATTCGTTCGCACAGATCTGGTAAGCCTTTCCTGTCCCGGGCGAGCGCCGGGGCGGTTCCCGGGCAGCATAACACTATTGCAGCCGCCCAAGACAAATGCCCATATGCCACGCGGCCTTCCCTGTGGGTCGCTGCACTCAAACCCGAGTGGGAATTGTGGCTTGTGATAAAACTGGAGGTGCCCTGGAAGAGTCCGTGCGACATGATACAGAACCGATGTTTTTGCAGTGCCGCCATCAAAGCGAACATATCGCTTGGCCCGTTTGCCATTTCTCATCCCGACCATTCAGCTCATATTAACGGGCCGTCCCGTACGCAATTGAAACGCGCTCTATTCAAACGGCAAGGCGAGCGGTTAATGTCGGATGAATTCGCAATCTTGTTAAGGTACCGTGTACCGTCGTGTGGCTCTTATTTTCGCCGTGAAAAATGGTCCATAAACACATATGACTCAGTGTGTTTGGCGGAGCTTTTTTATTCACGGACACGGACGACAGACCAACCAAGTGTGCCTTATGATCGGTTGCTCTGGTGGTGCCAACGTCTATCCGACGGCAGGATGTGATGTAGGAGTCACCCACGCCACGCGACGCCAACTTCTTCTGCCGACAGGTAAGCGACCGTGCGCGTGAATATGCGCTCTCTGCGCGACAGTTGCCCCCAGGGCGCGAGTTTTAACGTAAGGGAATTAGAGGCAAGTGTGTCACCTTAAGTAATTTGCTTTTTTACCTGTAACAATCATTTTGGTTAGAGTTGACAAAACTTTGATTGACATATTAATCTTACTGTCTCATTGACATGTAAGTCCAAAAGAAAAACAAGTGTAGTTTTTGCTTTAAATAATTCAAAAAGTGATAGAAAAATATGTGTTGTTTTGAGTTTCATTTAGGTGTTTAAAGGCCTCGTAACGGCTGAAACTAACACGCAGTTGATTGTTGAGCTTAAAGTGGTTACTCTGTGAACTCAACAATTATGTTGTGGTTTTTAGCGTTCAACAAGTTGGCACCATTGCTCAAGCATAGAATGGTAGTTCTGACTTAATTTTTTTTTAATTAAATGCTCAGAAAATTTCAAAGTTTTCTTCTCCTTTTAATTAATAAATAAATAAATTTGGTTGAATTCTAACAAAAAAAGTCAAGCACAATCAGTCAAGCTTCTCAGAATTTAAGGTATAGTAAAAAGAGAAAAATATACGTGGTATCGGCGTATTGCTAAAACAGAAAATTATTAATTGTTGACCTGGTGAGAGGAACAAACCTGAAGCAATTAGTGACTAAATTTTCATTCATTTAATTTTTAATTTAGTTCAGTTAACTAATAATATGTGGTATCTTTCTAGTTCTTGTGGCACTCTTTCCCCAATCTCCGCTATTCCACCTCGCGTCTGTTCCACCGCGCGACTATACAGTTAAAGGCTTTCTAACTAAAATAATTAAATCTTTTCTCAATCAGTTTTGTGATTCCAGTTCTACCTTTTACATTCATTATTTACTTTTTATTTCGAAATTTTTCAAATACCCTAACTCAAACTAACGATTGCTAGACTCCCCTTAAGCCAGATACTAACGATCCTCGACTTCCCACCTATACGCATCCATCACACCACGTCACGACCAGTAAGTAACCAAGCGACGGTAGACCAGAGCGAGACGATGAACCGACCCGGATTAAAGCAGCCTGGCCAGCCCCATTCCTCCCATAAACCACACATCGGTGCTGGTACTGTTGCGTGTACATCCCAAAAGCCGCGGCAACCCATGGCTTATCCTCCTCCACGTTCACTCGAGGCGGTGCACTTATCCCATCGGTGGTTCAACCGGCGGATGGGTACTTCAGACAGCGGGACAGAGGAAAAACAGAGCTGTATAAAGTGCAGTCGTCGTCCCCCACAGGTCGGGACGACACCAAACGCTTCCTTAAAGATGCTCTTAAGCGTGTAAAATATGACCAACTGCGGTGCGGCACAGCAACTACAGTGGAAGGTGCCATACCATCTTATTACGACCAGGGGCAAAAGTAACAATTTTTAACGTTTCAACTGCAGTACCACCTCCAGAAGGTGACTCACATTCGTGGCGCGATTGCCCCCCCGGGTGACCGAGGTCAGCGGCGTGTCAGGGCATTTTTGGCGTCTTTACCAAATTCCCACCAGTTGGTTGCTGTTGGAAGTGGTTGAAAGTAAACAAAACTTGGTTCTTCATTAGGAGCATTATATGACGGTGTGTAATGGTTGTATGTTTTCGGTTGTTGAAGACAATTTTTACGATAAAAATCTTCAAAATCAAGATGTTTTTATTTTTAAATAAAAAAACGAACGAGCGTATGGTTTTGTGAAATCTTTACCCCATCAAACCTTGCTATTATCCATCGATTAACCTGTGCCTAACCCCTTAACCTTACTGTGAAACTCTGACTTTCCTTCAACCTCGACTTCAGCAGAGCTCACTGGCAGGCTTGTCAGTCGGCAGGCGAAAATTGAAGACCTCAGACAAAGTAAATTGCCGTACTTTATGGCCAGAGCAATTGCATTAAAAGCAGACACCCGGCCAACACCTCCGCCGATCAGCAGTAACCTCTTGCTACGGGAACCACCCAGATCTAGTCCCCCCACACAGCCCACTCACCTTCGCTTTTAATTGATCATAATAAAAATGGTTTTATGAATATGACCACGGCTATTTGTACCGGTTCTAATGCATCCAGTCGTCGCCTCTCGGTCACCTAACCGTTGCTCGCCGTATCGGTAAGCTGTAACCACTCTTAAACCGTGGAAGTCTCACGCCCTCACAGCATTACCGATCGGTTCGATTTGGTCGGCCGTCGAATGCACGGGATTCTTGCGCGGTACAAACGAACAAGGAAAGCGTCATCACTTTTTCCTCCACCGGTCGCTAATGTATGGCTCAACATCCTTTTGCCGCTTTAATGTTGATGTTTTTTTTGTTACTGTTTGCAACCAAGTAAGATTACCACTTGGTTTGCAACCAAGTAAGATGTTTTGCCTGTCAGCGTACTTGTGGTGCGGTGTGATAAATATTTAAAAAATATGGCAATTATTTTTACCCTTCCACCACATTCGACCCTCCTGATCAGTGATCGCAACTGCAAGTAAAATGAGCTTAGGGACGAGATGATACCCATAATTAATGGTGTGATCAGCTTGCTTCAGGGTGATTATCCCTACACTTTCGTTGGTCGCAATATTGAAATGAAATGTAAAATGAGTACCACATACCATACCATTGCCCATATTTCAACAAGTTTTTAAAAACTGCACTAGCCAGAAGTCATACAAGAAGTGTTGTAAATAAACCAGGTAAATGCTTAGTAAATCAATTAACGTGAAAAATCGCTTTATAATCCACTCGATAAAACGAGTATCATTAGAATATTAAAACGTAAAACGAAAATTTCAATGTTAATATAAACGCAAAGTTTAGCGCAAAGTTACACTTATTTAAACAAAATGTTATACCTTTTTAAAATAAAATAATTGTAGACTTTTTTTACGAAACCATATTTTTTTCATAAACTTTTGAAATTTAAGGAAAGAGTAATTCGTTCTAGAATAAGAGTTATTCATCCTGTATAAGCGTTTCAATGCTCTTTTTTATGTTTATCTTTTGCAATACGATTTCTCAGTTCTTGACATGGAAACTACGGTAGGCCGTGGCATTAATTAAACCAACAGCCAAAACAATTGAGCAAATCATGCGTTTACCTCCTCGATCATACACACGTAATCCCGCACAGCCCTGTCTACTGGCTACTTCAACCACCCAACAGATCTGCCAGTACGAACCCACCCAATCTCTCATTTCGGTGCGCGCTTTCTTATGGAACACAGACGAGACGGCGTACATAACTCGGTGCTCGTTGGTGATCAGTGCCAACCTGCCAGCGCTGATCTTCCGCGCCCGTACCCGTAGCTACCCGAATTCGAGCGGTAATTATGATGTGTGCCATTTCGCTTGTCAGCTTTATTATTGTACCACTTTGCATTTTGATTAATAGAGTACCGTGAACGATCGTTTCGCCCGCGTGCGTGCGCGGGGAAGTTGAAGCATCCTCCGATCGATTACGCGGATCGGACGGACGCATCCTTCCCGCGACGGGTAAGGGAGGTGAGTGCTAAGTGGAAAGAAAAAGTGGTTAAAAAGGTGTAGATTTTACTTTTGTTTTACACTTGCCGTGGGTTTCGGTATGATGAGGCGGTCAGTATTGCAGAATTAAACTTTAACATTTACAATCAGCGTTGACTTTTACCACCAGCCCAATGCATGATTGAAACAAAGGACGCAATTATTACTTCGAGCTTGTGCATTTTGTCCGGTTGTAATACTGCTTTCAACATCTTCATCGAGAGAGCATCATTCGGGAATGTTGTGCAATGTGTTGTAAAATTAATATTAAATTCATTTTAAGGGTGAACAATAATTTACGGCAAACAAATCACCACCAACTGGTTGACCACTCATCAACGCTTGGGGTGAAATTTTGCGGCCAGCGCCAAAAAGGACGTTGATGTTAGTGCGTACGAACGTTATTTACACACAGTGCGTAACGCAAACACACTCCAAACGGCAAACCCGTTCACGGCTGCGTGGCGTTCCGAAAGCCGTTATCATTGAGGTGTCGGATGGTTTTTGTTATTAATTGAAGCTGCCATTATTTGGCGGGTTTCGGTTGCCTGCTTTGATTCGGTTGCCGCACTTTAGCCGAGGGCTTAACCGTACAGCTAAAGTAGAAACAGAAACGGAACAGCAAGAGGGACTGAGTGAGAGAGCGAGAGCGCAAACACAGGTTTTGATTGCGTGTAGATTACAGCGAATGACGGAATGGCACCGAACAACAACAACAACGAAAAGGCAAAGGGAAATAAAATCCCGCTTTTCCTCCCCACAGGCCCTGCAGCGCCGATATCTTAAATTCTCAATCCTTTTAGCTACTAGCTCGACAGCCTCCTGGACACCCGGCGGTCTCCCGAAGCTTGAGCTGCACATCTCCCTGCCGCCTCATCTCGGGTTGCATCGTTTTTATTAAAAGTTCATCCTGTCAATCCCGCCCGAAAGGGTAGTTAATGGAACCGGCAACAAAACAGAGCTACGGCCGAGACAGTCGCGCGAGGGAATCAGGACTTTGTGGCACCGTGAAGTGAGAGTTGGTGAGAGACGGCAGAGCAATGAAGAAAAACAAAAGGAAACACCCGCAAAATAAATGGACACACGTTGGTGTGCGTCTGTTTGCAAACGGGGCAACAGGGTCACCCGGATGCTCGAGGGGATGGATTCCATTCCGATCCGTGCGCTCTTGTAACGATAATGTAACGACGCGTTTTTCGTTCCGGTCGTAATCGAACTGGTTTCCGTAATATTGTCAGCTCGTTGATTTATCGCGTTTTTTTTTTCTTTCGATGGTGTGGAAAGGGTGTTGGGCGGAGGGATATCTTCCTTTGCTGTGATCCTCTCACCGGCCTCAGGCCTTCGGCACGAATCTGTACAAGAGCAAAACGACACCGGCCCGCGGGCTGGCAGGTGAGCGTGAATGTTGAAGGAGGTGCTGGCTCGGACGGGATGTTAACAAGCCGCAACGCATTATCGATTTGAATACTTGTATTATATTCAATCAGGACTTTCTTCCAGCCCGGTCTGGTCATCGTCAGCGTTTCCCCTCCATAAATCATAGGACGGGAAGGAATGTCTGTGGGCTACATCGCCAATTAGCGCTAGCCTGAGGAGTGCTTCTTCGTTATTGTGCTTTCCTTTGCGAAGTCATAAGCCTTTGCAAAGTTTTCGTGTATGATATTTAGATGTTAAAAAAAAAAACAAACGAATTTAATTAATGTTTAAAATTGCTTGATAATTATCTGCAAAGTAGGTGAAGCCAAAACAAATTCATAAAGCTATCCCTAGAACCTAATTGAGATAAGCTGTACCAAATGTCTTAGGTGAAAAAGCACGTCAAAACTATTTTTTTATATCGAATATCAAGCCAGATCATATCAACTAACAAGCTATATTGATTAATTATAGCATTCAAATTTACCGAAAAAGAGTGTAGAACTAACGAAATGTAATCAGTTGCTGTCCCCTAGCTGAGCAATATTTACTCTTATCCAAGAACCTGTAAAATTGTGACATGAGCTTCTATCTATGTCCACAAGCTTGCATTTATCTGTTTGTCGATGTCCAAGATTAGGTTTTTCAATGGTAAGCAACATTAAATCTTACCAAACACACAAACTAATGTTTCGTCTATGCACGTATGCTACGTTATTACAAACACTCTGCAAATAAATAAAATAACATCCTATTTCAAGCTTTATCTATAGCACCTTCTTGAATTTTAGTTAAATTTGCGTAATACGAGATTGACAATCCCTACTCTTAGTAATTCTACCAACGTATGATAGCAAAACACTTAGCAAAACACAAAACACTGAAAGACACGCCTTTATTGTTTTTTGTCACCCTTTTTAATTTTTTCTACCTAGTTTTTTCTATAAACTCATATTTACTTTAACAAAAATATCATCATTAATAATTATTTCCTTTTATAGCTATTTGCTGTTTAAATCGATCTTGCAACGGTTTTGTGTGGGTTATGCCTAAAGTTTTACGACTTTTGTTTTGAATGCTTATCCAATTTCTCTCTCTCTTTTCGAACAGGATGTGAATGCCATTCCATGGAATATGTTTCCAAAATTATCTTCTAGACAATCTGAAAAAAAACAACAGTTTTGATTTGCTTTGGTTGATAGTTAGTAAGAAAAATATTTTATCGCATTGTTTCGCTTTGCACGTGTTAATTCCTTTCTTAGTCGGCTCAAATGGAATTCAACTTTTCTTCCACAAAAAAATAAATAAATTGACACATCAACTCTGGGCTCTTCCAGCTCTTCCAAAATACAAATAAAAAGGTGAAAAGTTTTTTTTTGTGGAGGTATTAAAATGAATGAGTATTTTAAAATCAAACAGTTGTTCTTCGCACCGTGCTGTTTATGCTCAATCCAACGCACGCTTGCTAGCCGTCAGGTTCAGGGCGGCCACGCACAAACGCTAATGCCTTGGTGGAGAAACGTCTAAAATTGACAGTGAAATATGGTAACGGTGGGAGAAGCCAATGATTCGGCTAACGGATTGATTGACGAGGCGAAACAAATGAGGTCCGTTCGAGAGCGCATAATTTATTCGCGCTTCACGGTTCGGACGGCACTGTCGGTCACTTTCTTTCGGGATGATCCACTTGAATGTCAACCGACTGGGAATACGGTGGTGATTGCCGTCCATCGATGTCCCCGAAGTAGGATGAACTTTTTTCAATTGATACTGCCGCGATACAAATTCAACCCATTGGATCAGGTTTCATCGATCGTGAAATGCTGATGAAATGACACGACGCAACCAGGCTGTCGAGAAGGTGTGAAAAAACATGCTGCCCAAAACGAAAAGTCTAGGTTCAAAGATATTGGTCCGCCGTAAAACACACAGGAACTGGAAACGCGTTTAAGTTGTGTAAACGAAAAAAAGGTAAGCGCTCAATAAAAGCGTAACTTACTAAATGGACATTTTAATGTCAATAATGTATGGAAAAAAGACCGATATGTCAGCAAAAGTTCAAACCGCTTTCGCTGCGGCCTGCCAACAAGTAGCAAATTAATCCTTACAAATCGAATCCATCTTCAGCGGCTGCGCGGTGCCTAATAACGGCCGCAGCCTGATAGCCCCACGGCCAATTACGCTAACTGCAGGCAATACAGTAATGCACCATCTTCCTGATATCGTAAATCGTCGCCACCACTCAAGGAAGCTGCCCAAGTGCGTTACTTATCATCTTCGCAGACCGCCGCAGATCCGCCCCTGACGCACGTGACGACTCGCCGTGACATGACGGCCGCTCTTTTCGCACTTTTAAGCTGCTTAACGGGTTCGATTTATCGCACCGCAGCAATGGGAGTGTACGATGGAAAACAGGCCGTAGCAGATGAGCTACAGAAGCTGTCACAGCTGCGGGTCATCACTAGCAAAACGGCAGTGTATGTGGTTGCGAACACAGAAAGGGGAAGAGTGAAAACAGCGGCTTCTACATCACAGCAACGCCTGATTATCGCACGGTGAAGAATTGAAATTAAGAGAACGATCTTCTGCCCGGTGGACACAAAGCGGTAAAAAGGCAAAATAAAACACAAATCGTTGTAAAACGAATTGCGTTGAAAAAGTCACTAATATCAGGGAGACCTTCGAGCTGCGTTGCTGGCATGCCGGTGGTTGCGAAACATCATCAATCTTACACTTTCGAGGGATGCGCCACAATGATCGATTCGAAAGAAGCTTCTGCTTTAGCTGGGGCTAAAGAAAGCCATAGGAATAGATATTGTAATCACATAAATTACTTTTGCAATAATTAAAGGGAAATAAAATAAATTAAACTTTTTTTAAAATAGCATTACAAAGCTATCAGAGCGTATATCGAAGCTAGAAGTCCTACAATTCCTGCAACAGTTTTATTCCACAAATCAACTTCCTCCTGGGTGGAACCAAAGCACCTTATCGCTTGGCTGAAAGCAGTTTCTGCTACCAAATGAAATAAAGATTGGACTTACTGGCTGCCGCATTACCGCAAGCCCAACTGGGGATGGGCTGATTGCCCAGTGCTTTATGGCATCCCTTCCCATGAGTGATGGATGTTAATTTCATCAATTTCGTCGTTCATATTTTTATGGGTTTGGCATTTTGCGAATCGCACAAGTAATGGCCACTTTCCATCGCACAGAATGGAATCGAACGCTCCGACCAAACCGAGAGATCCAACGCCCTTTCAGGTGCTGGAATGCTCGTAGATGTGACGTGGTTGAGACTTCTCGCACCTTCTTCCTTCGCGTTGCATTGTACTTGCACTGTCAAAATTGCTGCTGCACAGTCTGACGGACGTGCGGGAGAAGATGCCACCAGCCTGTAGCATAAAGATCTCGGGTTGACTTCATTTAGTTGTCTTTTCGCGAGGGGGCCGTGGGTCCAAGATACCGCACGGGCTAATTTATTTACCGGCCATTAGTGGAGAGGAACAGAGCTTGTTTGTACGGGCGACACCGGCAGGATCACGCACGCATCAGTCGGGTGAATGTTTCCGTTCGCTTTATTTTTTTTTTTGGGTAAGTGACAGAAAGGGTCATACGGGCCAGCCATTCGGATAAGGTGCGGTTTTTGGTGCCGGTACCGATGCGTGAATGCATCGTAAAGCTTCAGCTGGGTGCGGGCTGGTGCTTTCTGCTGCCAGAATCCAATTTATTTCATGATTAAGTCATAATCATTAATTTTGATGTTTACCATCTTCAAACCCGGGTTTCGAAAAACTTTCTTCTGCTGCTCGGTGGAGAGTGGTAATGCTTTGCTTTATTTGGTTTAGAGTTGTAAAAGTATAGCTTTTTATTTTGCTGTGGGCAATATCGCTGAAATGTTTCACCTTAGTTCATTTGAAAAATTGCATTATTTTCAGTATGGATTGATAACGTCAAATGTTATTCGACGCCTGAATCATTTCGCATTAAGTGTCATCAATATTTTGAATTTAAAATGTTTTGAAACAGTTTGATAGGGATTTTATCAGAATCGTCGTAAAATTCTGCACGTTATTTAGAAGCAAGTCCTGCAAATCTACCTTTCCAATGGCTTCAACATTTTATTCCCATAGCACGATAAGCTAACTATTTTAGTGTTTTCACTTTTGATGGGTCGAACAGCCAGATACGACGATCATAGGCGACCGATAACAACCACACTTTGAAATCGGTCGAGGCAAACACTTCATAAAATTAATAAATTTAACCTCAAACAACAACATAAAACACCCGGTGATCGCACTCCGGCAAGCAGCGTGTTGCGTTTTACGATCCAAATCAATATTCAATCCTACGCATCTGGTGTGTTTGTCGGACCAAGAGTGCTACAGAAATAGATATAAAAACGATCGATTAATCGAGCGCGTAGTATCCTTTTCCGTTCAAGCGGTGTGGTGTGAAGAAAGTGATCTGACTGCAAAGGAAAAGGCTTGGTCTGACCGATCATCCGAAAGCGAGCTTCCCAAAGAGGCCTTCTTCGGTGGCACGCCGTCCATAAAATGCTTAATTTATGTAGTCCGCGTACTGCTGGCGGTAAGAACCCAAACTCACTGACAAGAAAACACGATCGAGGCCGATTGAAGTGCGACAGACGACGAACCCTTGCTCGAGGCTCCTGGCACTGGGCTCCCACTTAACCCTTTCCCTCCCCGCCCCAGAAAACCCGGACGGCAAGTGTTATGTGACAATTTACATTTTCTGCTCATAACGCGAAGAAGCGACCGGAGACGCGTTGGGTAATTTATTGAATCGGTCGACCAGGTTGACGATTATTGCCCAACCTTCGTGCAACCAGGGTTCGTGTCCTGGTTTTTGTTTCTTTTTTTATGAGTGTACATTGGTTCAACCCGAGGGGTGCGGTTTCGGGAGCCTTCTCCGTCACAGGGGACATCCGAGAATGGGGCAGCAATTCATAAAGTCAGGAAAATATTTGTTCACATTTTTCACACACTCCGCGCACGCACACTAGTGTGTACCGGCTGGACCGGAGGTTTCCGGATGATGTTTTGCTGCCAGAGTCACTAAATTAAGACGTTTTCGGGAGCGCTTATTTATGTGACACTGAGCAATTGACCCAAAGGAAGAAAGCTCACATCGCTCTGGGGGTTTGGATGGAATTGTTTTTTTTTTTTTACTTTTTACAAGCAGCTGCCACCCAACTGTTCGAAATTTGTTTATGATGCGTATGTTTGCACATTTCTCTTTCCGCTGTTGAACGACCCGTAAAAACACTTTTGATTACGAATAGCAACATGAACGCTGGGACATGGGCGGTTGGGCTTTTTTCGGGGCTGCTGGTGGTGCTTTGGCGTGGGCTCTTGCGAAATCTTCCGGGCAGCATCGTAGCTGCCACGAACTTTGAAGCTGATCGTGTTACAGTCGCACGCAAATATGATCCTTCTTCTGCGTTGGTGTTAGCGGTGGCTCTTAAAGTAAAGCATTTAGGTGCTATCATAAAGCGAAGAGAGTTACGGTGCTGGAAAGAAAAACCATTCCTCTGGTCGAATGTTTTTTATTTATGAGGAACAGAACCACGCGTTGTGCCACGCGCTCTGTGACAGCTTGTGAGAGTTATTAAATGGATGATGGTATTTTTGTGATCAGGAATGGATCATCGTAAGAGCAAACTAAGTGGCAATGGAAGGGGATTGGGGAGATGCAACCTTTATAGTGACCAACAGCATTTAAAACCAAGGAAAAAAACAACAGAAGTGTCACAGTTTTTTTTTATTTGAAATACATTAAATCACAAACACGCAAGGCTACACAAGGTCTGGAAGCAATGAATTCAACAAGATGTGAATCTACTAACCCACCTCCTCCTGATTTCGTTAGGTGAATTATTATTAAATAATAACGTTACTTCCTGCAAACGAAATTCGTTCGGCAATATTGATGCAACTTGAATCACTTTTTTTTTCATAATCAGTCAGGAAACAGGATTGAAAAAAAATTATTGAGTTGCTCACAAATTTTCAATTTTAATTCGTTAATTGTGTTGTTTGTTGATTAATTTTCGAGCATGTTTGTAAAGAAGTAAATTAACTTTGTTCACTTTATTTTGTTTTATAACTGCGTCATTCATCAAAATGCACATTAAATATGTTATACTTTAAACTTCTTCTTCTTCATCTTGGATGGCACAACAGCCCAGTAGTGCCATCCATGTGACTTAGTGTACCCATAAGCAGGAGAGTCTATTCTGCGTATGGGAGGCGGCGGCGGTCCGACTGGGATTCGATGCAACGTCGGGCCTGATCGAATGAAACAGGCCTACGCCGCTACCCTTGAGACCACCGAGACCATACAATTTTTGTTGGTCAAAAATTAATCACATCCAGAACACTATTTAGTTTGTGAATGTCTCGAGCAGCTTTCCAAGATACCTATTTATACTTTCATTGACTGTAGTAAGTTGTTTTCCATAAATCAATCAAAACTAATTGACAATAAACAGGTTTTGCGTTTTTTTACGCACATACTTCACGAATCCGGGAGAGCTAATTTGATTACTTTTTTAGTTCGCTTGCCGTTTTATGTGCTGTTTGACCCGTGCCCGAAGCTTAACCCGATTGTTGATTGTTTCCATAAAATTTGTCGTAGTCTCAGCGTAAAAACAAAATACAAAAAATGTTAAGAGCCCGTGCGCATGCCGCCACGCGACCAGACACTCAACTCACCAGCGCGAACGAGCCCGAGTGCTAATGTGGCTGGTTTTGAGTGTTGTGCTTTTTGTGCGACCAGGACTTTGCCAAGTTTCGTACCACCTGGAAGGCGCTTGAACGGTAAAAATCAAATAAAAGCCCCACTGTCACTTGATCCTGCGACATCAAGACAAATAATTAAAATAAATCTCGCACAAGATTTCGTTCCACAAAACGCACAACTGTACTGCAAAAGTCGCCCGTAAAGTGGGAAGTGAAAAGAAAAAGCAAATTCCCTCCCGATGCTGCAGTTTTATCGACACGAAACGGTGAAATATCAAATATCATTCGATCTTTCCGTGGTTGAAGGTTGCCTCGTGCGGTTCGTCGCTTTGGTAGGGATTGTTGTTTTATTTACATCACATTTTCTGCCGCACAAGAATGCTGAATGATCGTTTTGTTCCAGCTAAAAGCCCTGTATGCTTTCCTCACCGATACGCGTTTGAGGGATCACGATACTAATGGGCTTTCTGGCACCTCGCTCGATGAACCGATCAAGGCACGATGGCACTTGACGGGCGTCTAAATAAGGGCAGAGTTTTATGGGGATGCCTGTGTCGATGCGGAAGCCGCTCGCACGCGTCCAGTCGCACCATCGATTTTTGGCCGAATTTGGTGAGTTAATAATGGCACGGTGGCATGGTAATAGAATTTCATCGTGCCATAACTTTCGCTCCCGGGCCGAACGCGTGCTCAATCCGGGCCAGTAAGCGTGTGCCCGCAATCGGTGGAATGCTTTTGTTCGGGAAGCTTCTTATACATCAAACAACAGGCTAATGGAATGGTGTTTTAAAGCGTGCAGCTAATTTCCATTCAATTTTCAGCTCCGGTGTTGGTTTGCTGCACCAAGAATGGAAATGTTTTCCGACACAATTCGAAAGCTCTTAGCCGACATAATAAAACTTTACACCTCAACGCGTGCCGATGGAGTTGAGTGAAGTAATGGTAAAGTAAGGGATGCAAAACAGGGCCACGGGATCAACGAAATAGAAGGGAATGGGACGGTAGAAAGGAATGATTTGTTTGTTTCAGTAACTGTTTGCAAAACTTTTCAACCAATGTTTCGCTAAAAGATTGTAATTCTCATCACATTGCCGCTTCCTTCGGATGTTTCCATCGTAATGCGAATACGTAATTTTCCCTTCGGTCGGAAATTATGATGTGCAATGATAAATGTTCCCTCCTTGCCGGCAGAAACAAGCACGCACAGAACAGTTCGTGATCATTGCCGGACCGATAAAACTGCCGTACTGAAATCCTTCACCCGTCCCCATTCCGTCCAACTGCATCACACACATGCGCTACGGAAAACGAAACGATCGAATGCGACCGCGAGATTGATCACGGGCATCATAGTGTTCGGCGGCAGCGGGATCGTCCTCGCTCAGGGCACGATGCCAATCAGGAGGTGCCGGCGATGATGAGCTCGCGTGAAGCGGCATCGCCCTTAAGATATGAAAAGGTTGATAAATTTTCAATAATTTAATTCACACACTGTGCTCTGCAAGCCTACAAGAGCAACCAAATGTGCCTCATTTGGGGAGGATCGGCTCGAGAATAACTCATGTAATGCGTGAAACCCATTAAGATGGAGGTCATCGGATCCTCGGTGCCGAAGAAATGTCTGACAGTACTCCGATCGGTCGGTTTCTACCGGAGGGCTCATCAATCTCGTAGCTCGTGGTGGTACTGTACTGTTTTAAGAGCTCATTTTAGGTAGATAACATACTTACATGCAATATTTAACCATATCATGGCATGATTTATGAATGAGTTTTATTCGTTGCTTGGTGCGCAAATGCGGAGAAGCAGTCGAGTGGAAATAATAAGAGACGATCAATAAACTTTAAATGCTTGCAAGCGTATGATTTGGCATTGAGAATTATGTTTACCTGAACAATGCTTCGTGATTTGCTGTCAGTAATGAGAAAAAAGAAGATATGAGTTAAAAAAGATACCTGTTTCTTAATCTTGTAAACTTAGTTTACGTCACCTTTAAGATCTTCTTGCTTTGAGCAAGTTCAGTTTGATAAAAATTATGAAAGTTAGATTAGAGGAAACAAAACTGATACCACCAATGTAGCACAATGTAGCTTGATGCGAAGAATCTAAACAAAGCTGGAAATTATCCATTTTGAATTTTTAGCAATGAGATTTTCTAATAAACATTGCTTATAAGAAAAAGTGTTGAAAACACGATATATGCATGAACAGAATACCGTAGACACATGAAGAAATATAAGGCTAGTTATTTGACGTCTATGGTCGAAGGGTATATTTGCGGTTGAATAAATAACAAGAGATTTTAAATTTCTTTATTGGTATTTCTTTATGTACTCAAACATGTTTCAACGTTATTTTCAAGGAGGCGATTGCGCCAATCTGCACACGTCAAGGCTGAAGTGAAAATCCCATTCATACCGCTTCCTCTGATATTTGTAAGCCGAGAACATTTTCTCCGGTATTAATAAAGTTACTCTTACCTGATTACCTTTAAATTGCATGTTTATGCTCCTTGTTTTCATTTTATTTTGATTTTGATTTTAAATTTTATTTTATTTTTTAATTTGAAAAACTCTTTTAGTATATTTTAAAAATAAACATTTTTGAACTTTGCATTCTTTTATATAAATATTGTAGTTTGTAAATCAACAGTAAGCATAAAAATAAAATGATCTTCAAGCCGTTCATTATCTCACGTAAGATATAACGACACGATGCACCGTTTTCTGTAAATTTATTTTCACCTGATATCCACCTGATTATTGCATGCACAATTGATTGGAAAAAAAATCGTTTAATGGCTTTAATACACTACCATAAACCTTCCACGATCAGCCTAGCAACGGCCCTCAATATGCAGATTTTTATCATCCAGCATTATGTGGCGTGCAGAGCAAAAATCAAACAAAAAGCCGATTCACAAGCAACTGGCGTATGGACGAGACCGCAGCACGTTGTTCGTACCGCGTTCGGTTACTGACCATACGCAACGCAACAAAGCTCGAACAAGAACCCTTTCGTTGAACCGTGCTCGCCCATGCTGCCATGAAATCTTGATCGATCGGTTCACTAACAAATAATCAGGAGAAGAAGCAAAAAAAAAAACACAACACAAGAGCCACGACTCACATCGATCGAGCCTACGCGATTTTGCCGATGCTTATCTGCACGCGACAATCACGCAATCTTCTGAGGCCGGACGGAACGATGTGTGGACAAACAAGAATGAACGAAAAGAAAAAACAATACACAGCCACCATCTTCCACGCGTACCTTGGAAGGTCACCGAAGCCATCAACGCGCGCGCGTACTCAAATGGGTGATCGTTGCAAAATCCTGACAATCAAACAAAAAAAACACAGAAATACGTTATGCTGCCAAAAGTTTCTGCCGGGGAGACGGCCATGGGGGAGAAAAAAAAACTCCTCATGTACAACCCTTCCCGACATCGTCGCCATTACACCGCCACCCAATCCTGCTGTAGGAGTTGTGTAGGCAATAACAAAAAAATCAACGCGATTTGAAAATATTCGTCCCTGCCGTCCGTTCGTTCCTTCCCCTTCCGCTTCTTACATCATGCGTTGATGCTTGCGGTACTTGTTGTGCAGAAATTCGAAGGAATTTACCGCAACGGTCCAGCCAACTGGAGCCCGGCCCGAGGACTGGAATTAGGTAAACGTGTATCCTTATAAGGCAAACCCGTGGCCGGCCAGAAACGCGAAAGCAATCGGGCGAACAAAGTAAAGAAAGGCACAAAAACGGCCCATCAACATCCGTGCAGCACATGAAAGCAAACGGCGGAGGGAACTAGCCCCCTTGTATACACACACACATACACAGACACAGACACATGTCTATAAGCATCCTGGTGTTGGGGAGGGTAGCGAGATTCCGTTGCCGAGATATCCGATTATTGCAAAGGCCTAGCAGGTAGCGCTCCGTAATGGATCTCAGACTTTTCGATGGTTGTGTGTTGGCTGGACGATGAACAAGTGCCCCGGCGACGAAGGATTATGCTGTTAAGGGTTGCTGATGTTTTTTTTTTTTTTGTTCATTTCTTTGGAACCTCCACAGCAATGCTGACGGGTGATAAACGACTCGTGGGAGAGTAAAAAGTACTTGCACTTTCGTTTGAAGGAAGATGGAGCAAAAACTCGGAAAGTGGGTAGCCGTCAAACATATTGCGAATGAAGAGAATCCCTTAAATATGCGCCAGTTAGCTGTATTGTATGATAATTTGGCTTGTTTATTATTCTAGGCAATTGGTAACGAAGTGTAGAAAATGGTTTATTCCTTTTTTAGGTTGTTTTGTAAAATTTCCTGTTCTCATTCGATTGTTTCTTTCGTTAGTTTCTATTGTTTACTACTTTTACGTTTAACTTTGCTTATTCCTACTTTCACATTCACACTCATATTCACGATTTCGGGAAAAAATTCTTCAAACAGCAATCTTACATGTTGAGAGTTAACAGGAAATGATTCTAAATAAAAATTTATTATATAAAGTAAAGGAAAACATATAACGATTGAAATCGTGTATTAATTATCTGTGATTTTAGTAAGTAAACATTTATTCACAAAGAGGTAACGGGGAAGCTCTATCAATGAAGAATACCTATTGCTAACTGAAATATATGGTTAAAAAACGAGGAATGAGAAATCTCACTTAAAATGATACAATCTTGCAAGACCCTGTAACATTCATTTTTTATTGAAAGTCTGATGATACAAAAAGACGATAACTAACTAATAAGAACACTTCGTAGGAAAGCAACTCCAACCAGAAATCTCTTCATACTGTACCATAAAAACGGTTTTGATGTTTTCATTTTATGTGATGTCTTCAGCCATAAACCATTACCCGACAAGACCGACAGATAGATCAATATGTTTCGCACAAAACGTTTCACCACCATCCCCTCCCTGCACTGTACCCGCCGACGTGGTCTGATCTCAGGTGGAACAGATCTTCCCTTACAGGCATCGTTCCTTCACCGGTCAATGGCTGGCAGAATGAATTTGTTTTTACGGGTGAAATACAATATTTACGATCACATACCGTTTCCAGCACAAAATACCGCGATCGTTAACAGATCACGTCCATAAATATGATTTATTTCACCCTCACTGGGCCGCCCCTTTCCGCCACCATCGTTCATGGAGGGGAAGGAAAAAGGGTTCGTTGAGTGATCGCGGTTCGATATTTGATATTGGCACAGGGAGGCACAGGTTGCTGTTGCGATTGCGTACATTAAACGAAGAACGGCGATGTTTCAGTTTACTGTTTTAATCCGCTGCACATTTCGCGGCAGGTCTATAAAAATAACGGCAGCAGCAAACGAACCACCGTGTGGTTCTTTTTACGCAAATTTATTGCGTGGCAGTGATGACCGTTTTATTTATTTCACCGAATGCCCAGACGAAGTTTCTCAGGCCACCATCGGTGGTCATTTGCAAAACCGTCGGCAGATCAGGCGCCACCGGAGTGCTTTTGCAGCTGCAACCGAAAGAAATAGCTTCCTTGCAACATGTTAGGTGATTAAGTATGAAAGGATATACTTTGTGCTAAATGTAAAATCGGGTGACACGTAAAGCCATTGCCGTTCCACTGCTTTAACCTTTGAACGAAGAGTAAATTGAATGGATTGGTGGTTTGATTTATACTACAACTCACTGCGAGCTGATGCAAGCTGGACACTAATGGTGAAAAGCGTTTGCACATCATTGGTGATTAATGATCCGTGGCCTGTGTTGTCTATTAAATGTGTTTTAAATGTGGCTTCGCCTAAGTAGGTGCTCCGTGCATAAACAATGTAGGCATATAATTATACTATTACTGTAATGTAAATGATGCTTTCTGTGAGTGAAAAAGGTCAAACGATAATATTTTAATCACTAGGAAACGTATAAAGCTATAAAGCTTGAAAACATACAAACAAGCCTGCCTCAGACTAAAACAAGCGTAACGAAACAATTATCCGCGGCCCGCTTTATGCTGGAATTTGCGGAACGCACCATGAACACCGCCAAATTGACAATTGATTTACGCATGAATGAGCATCGATAATCTTGGCTTTCACGTGCCACACCATTCAACGAGCGGATTGCCGAATACGGATCACAAACCGCGGGACGATCCTCCACCCGTAGTCTGACGGGTTGATGGTTGAATGGTAAAGATCAACTTCAATTTGCCATTCTTGCCACGCCGGACGGAGGAGCGTGGCCGTTGCTTCGATTGATTCGATCCATCGATTCGAACGATCAATCGATCCTTGCGTACGGCACTGGCATTGGAAGCAACCCGGAGTGCCCGGCCACGTATGTACCGAGGCATTGATATTTCAATTTTGTAATTTCATCCTGCCTGCCCAAAACTTACACCGGTGAGCCGGTCTCTGGGATCGGAGCGACACCGAACGATAAGATTGATTGAGTGATTTATCGTTTCTGTTTTCGGCACTTTGAACTTTCCACCCATTCGGTGGTGTGTTGAGGGGGAGGGGGCGGTTTCGTCCACACAACTGGTGGAAATATTTTACATGAGCTTTATTTGGGAGGTTTAGTTGGCAATAATACCGTTGGCTTGTCAGGCTGAATATCCTTGTTAATATTTGAAAAATTGTTATCGGCAATCAACCCGACATCTGAAGGCCGCAACATTTCCTCGATGCAAACTGTGAAATTGAAGCACAAATATTTACTTCTACTTTTGGCTTGAGGGAAAAGTTAAAATGTCAAATGTTTGAACAAAACGTATAATATTCAGTTGTTAACGATAAGTGTGTACTGTACACGAACTTGTAACGCCTATCACGGTGGACGAACCGACAAAATCATGTAATATAATTTCTTAGTTTTTCTCGAGATTCGTAAAATACAATTAATAATGTATCTCATGTTTAATTAAATGTTGTGTTAATAAACACAATACACATGATACATAGAAGGCGAGTTTTTACGATGACTTCTGATATGCTAGGAAAATAGTATTACTACTTAAAGTACTCTAACCAGAACAAAATAACCAAGTGTGTACTATTTAAGATTCTTTTTTTAGTTTCACTCTTTTGAATTGAATAGTTTTTTTTCTTCTTCTTGAGAGGCACAACAACTCATCTAGGGTTAGGGACTACCAAAGCATTAATGTGCTTTAGATTTTTATGTTAAATTGTTTATACCAACCCAGATAGGTTCGGGTCGACCCGTTCTTTTTTAAATCTCGATGTCGGTGCCTCAACATGTTCAACACCAAAGCGTTGGAATCGCTTATGTTTTACCCAAACACGCTGCACCAACCAGTCGAGCTTGATTCCGATTCCACCCTAGCGAACTCGCTGCACCTACGGGTTGGAATCGAGTCCAATAAAGTTTGATCCTACTCCGAGTCGGGCCGTGAAATGAAATGGCCCACCACTAATATGAATCACTGAATCATAATCACGAACAACAATTTTTCTTTTTATTCTTTTTATTGTTTTTATTGTTTTTTTTCGAAAAAACGAATTTTAGATTTCACATATAAATTATTTAAGATTAACCAGGTTTATCATTTGTTATCATTATTAATTATCATTAACAGGTTGATATTTTTTACACTTTTTTCTTTGTTTAGAAACTTTAAGTAATTAATTTCACGCGGCTTTAAACGGCTTATTGAAGGGCGCAATGGAAAAGGACTCAATATGATTAAATAATTTAAATATGTATGCTGAGGAACTTAAAAAATGTTTTCAAATTCTTTGAAATCCTGTAAATTAACGCTCGCCTTTAAGCCACCAATTTGACATAACTGATGTGGAGCAACAAGCGACAAACCCTTTCTAGTATGCTACCCATCATAAACGTATGTGCGCTTAACTATCTCAAAGCGGTGGGAAAATTTCTTTCCACTCATTCAAAGTGAACAAGCAATCAACGCTCTTGACCGGGACCGTTAGGAAGCGATGCTGCGCCATCCACTCACCCCTTAGGCAGTCCAACGTGCGCCTTTCCCGCTGGCCATGCGTTTGCTACTAATGAGACATTAACATGCAGCGAAACCACACAGATCTATTCACATTGGCACGTACCCTTTTATGGTTACAATAGTGCTTGCCCGGCAAGTACTTGCACACACACACTAAACATGTCCCGGAGCACGATTTCTAGCGTTAACTCTTCCTTTTTGCAGGCTCGTCATGGTAATTTATAACGTTTAATTGCCATCATAAACGGCTTCACAAGGCGGCCATTTGTTAACTGTGCTCACTGCTCGTTTGACGAAAATCAAAACAGTGTTTGTTTATTCACCTACCATCCCAATTGCACCTGTTTTCTGCTGGCAGAAGGGGGCCGGCGACAAAAAGGAGGGCTTGAGCATAAGGGCCGTTCTGAAGCTGCCAACTGCCGGCGTCCGATGGGAAGGCCGGTTTACTCATGCCTTTCGTGACCTCCTGCAATGGCTTAATAAAGGCAAGACCTACAGCTGGTAAGGAAAAGTGCGCCCTCGTACAAGCATAAATATCGTTCGTCATTCTGTCCGCCCGAAGCTGGTGCGCCACACGTGATGTTGCGCTAATGAGCGCGCACGAGAGGTCCTGCCGAACATCCGAATCCTGACCGAATGCGCTTTCCCCGCCGAGAACTGCGTGCTCGAATCGATTTGACCGTAATCACTACGTTGATCGCAACCGCTTCCATCTCGCCCGCAATTAAGGAGCATTGGGTTTCTGGTGTGTAGCGCTGATGTCTTAATTTAATGCGACAGCAGCAAGCTTCATTTCTGCATACATACGCTCGGTGGGAGCCACCGGCCACCATCGCACTACGCATGTAAAAAAGGGCACCCCAAGAGGAAGGAAGCTATCCATCTGTCACGAATTGCAATTGCTTCATTCAATTGAGCAAACAACCGATAAAAGCCCACTCATTACGGCACTAATGATAACTAATGGCAGGCTTTTGGGCTGGCCAGCGTCTTGTGGAGCTTTTTTTTTGTTGTAGTTGCTTGGGGGTTACTTGGGAACTGGGAATCTACCGGGCAGGCAATGGAACGCGCTGTAAATACTGGAGCGAATCTGGCAAATGGTTTTACATTCGTAACGTTCTCAAACATTAATTTTTGAGACTAAATATGGTTTTGGATGTCAAGCTGCTGGAACAAGGATTGCGGTACAATAACAGGTCATGAGTGAAATAAACGGAGTGTTTTATTGCTTGTGGATGGTTCGTAATTAATCATCAGTACGTCCTGAAGGCTACGCGAGAGAGAATGTGAAATTATCAGAAAGCAATTATTTTTATGCTTACGATATGAGCAAGTACGTAGGGCATTAAAGCGATAGTGCTCTACTTTTCAGTCTCTTTAAAAGTAAAAAAAACAATGTTAAGAGCTTACCTGTTTACAACATTGCTTGCAGATAAATAAAGACACAAACGTCCAGCGTGCAAGCAAGCGCAACATGCAGCTTAACTGACTCGTGAAGCGTGCTCGCCGGATATCAACCCAATCGAACGTTCAATCTTTATCACGCACTAAACGGTAGATCAATATCAGCGCAAGAAAAATGTGCACCCCGTGTCCATGTTCGCATGTCATTTGCTGCTGTCTGTGCACTCCTAAACGATTCGATCGTTTGCACTGGTTGGCAAATAAATGCTGACCCACTGCAAGTAAAAACAAACCTTTCATCTGTTTTTGTGTTTACTTACCCAGTGTCCCGGCTACAAGCGCGATATACCCTCGCGAGTGGATAAGCCAGAAACATTTCCCTTCAATTGCTCTGCCAGAGGTGGCAAACCAGAGCTTCCAGCACTCGCCGGGGAAAAGAGCGCGAAAGCAGTGGAGGATAGCATCTGCGAATTAATATTTACCGATTCGCAGATTATGACTTAATTAGTCCGGTTTGGCGAGCTGCTTGGTTGGTCAAGCGACTCGTGGCTCTCGTGCCAGAATGCCACATCAAGCTGTTACGTACAGGAACCGCCAAAACACGTCAGTTTTTCACTGGAATCGTGCCAGCCCCATGAGCAGCGGACAGGAGTATCAAACATTGTCGACAATTACAGCCCATAAGTCCTGAGCTTTCGGTCATTAAGCACTGCGTCAGGGCCGATTAAACGAGACAAATGCTTTGGCACAGCTTTGGACGGTGCAGGAAAATTGAGAGAAAAAGTAAAGCAAAAACCAAAGTAGTCCCGTTGCTCCTTTTGTGCTTTGCGCGTACGTGCGCACATGATGTGCGGCGAGCAATACGATTAAGATGGATTTAAAGTTGATGGCTTTATTACAAAACCTTGCTGCCCATGGGAATATGATGCCGAAACAGGCTTATTCGTTTCGTTAAAAAATTAAAACCCGCAACGCAAAAACCGTCACCGGTGGGAACGGTCGAGCGTAATTGACTTCCGAAACTAATGCGACAGCGGGAAGGATAATGCGGAATGGAATATTTAACTAATTAAGCATTCCACTTTTCACCCACAATGTCACGCCTTTTTCTTTCAACTTTACTAAAGGGCAGCATGCCGGTGCGTCTGTTAAATGTCGTTTAGTAAACCGTTCGCCATGACGACAAGCGAAAGCGATTGGTGGCCAAACTATCGAGCTTGCGATTTTAAGGTTAAGCACAGGAAATGATTTTTGGAGATTTTGGCTGGAGCCAAGCACCCCGGCCGGTATCAATTAATCGGTCGGATCTACGCTCCCGTAGCAATAGGAAGAGAAAGGCTTCATTCCCTTCTGTTCAGCGACGGTTCGATTTGGGGGTTCTTTTCAACGCCACTCGCCACACGTTACCATAAGCAAAGGCGGCTTCTATGTAACACCTTGAACTCACCCAGTACCGGACCACCGGTACGAGCATTTACCGACAAAAGACGATTCAGGTCTAGGATGGCGCTCGACCCATGTCGTACACCAGTCGTAGGTGGAATGCATTAGTCGGTTGAAGTGCAGGAAACTGAATTTATTACTCATTTTCCCATGTTTTGAAGCCTACGTTCCGTTTTCGAGTGCCGTTGGCAGATGGTTTTCAACGGCTCGCTGTAAGCTCGAAGATGAGATTAACACGATGCAAGCTTACACTTTCTGCCCACGCGAGCCTTTGCGTGTGGAGGCACCGACATCATGTGGATGTACGAGATTTAAAAAAGACAAGCCTCTAACGCATCTTTCTCTTGGTTCAACGCCGGAGAAAGGCCTTCCGATGTTCATTTTGCTTTAAAAAAACCGTAGCAAAAGAATGAGACTATTTGAAGAACACCTTGGAAATGAATGTTATCGTTATAGCAGCGATAAAATTGTACACAGAACGGTCTAGGTTCCAGTTTCGATGACCACTGCGTGCTCATAAAAGTTTGGAAGAATTATTCACACTCCATCAATGAAGACCACACAAACCGCGTCCTTACATGCAAGCCACTAAGTGCATTACCTTTTCGGAACGTAAGTCTTTGGCCTTAGAACACCCAAAAGATCTTGACCCAAAACCGGACTGTTCCATTAAATCTCTCCCCTAAATGGAATATGTTTATTCTCCAACACCACCCCCCGGCATGTACTCGGAGCGGCCTGTGAGACAAACTATAAAAATTTAGTAACACACTCAGAAGGCAACATAATTACTGTAAGCGCACCAACTTGCTAGCAGCTCATTAGGAAAAACAGCCCAAATTTGGAGTGCAAATGATTGGGTGAAGATTTAACCATTTCCCAAAATTTCACAGCCAAAAGCCAACTCTCTTGAGGCGGGCAGGCAGTACGAACCTTGGTCGCGGTTGGTCGGCATCTGCGCATTAGCACATTGCGTTCGTTTCAGTTTCACACCTTCCCACCGCACACTGTTGGTGCGACAAATCGACACCACATCGTTTGCCTACCCGTCGCATCGCTGGAAGTTCCAACCGCGGTGAGTAATGTCGGTGGCGCCAGCACAATCGCACACCGGCGCATCGAGTGATGCGAATCCATTTCATGCTCCCGCTTCCCTCTCCCCTGTCTGCCCCTATATATTTCTGGGGCAGGGGCAATAGAAAGGAAAAGTTTTGCTTGCGCGGCGCCTTAAGAGCCTGAAGATCGGTGACCGTCCGTCGTGCTAGAAGCCGGTGCTGGGGTTTTTTGACCAAATTTAGAAGTTGCAGCCTTCGGGCGTCACTTGGCGCCACCGTATGGCATTTTGCATTGCGCAATTGTGTGCCGGTGGGTCGCGTTTTTTTATATTTACAACGGATTTCAATAAACTCCACCACCAGACTATGGTCAGCTATGGAAATGATGATCGGGTTTGCGCCCAAGCAGCGGAGAAGCAAACCCGTCCCGCTCGCAATAAACATGTAAATAAGGCAATTGTGTTCAATGCTGTTCGTTGTAACATGTTTTCCCTCTCGTAAGAATTGTTCTTCCATGCACCATTTCATGCGAACCGATCGAGCCGGCCAATATGTTCCATAAAAAAGTGTAAGTGCCATTTTTGGTTCGTGTGAAACTTGTAGATTTAGCGATTCGTAGAATAAAATTTATAGCTTCTCTCAAGTTACATCTACATTTCCCATTGCAGTATTGCAGGGCTCTTGGGGTAGAGTAAAGAAAATAAAGTACTGCCGATCCAAAAGTCACTCGCTAATTGTTCGGCGGCACGCGAATCTTTGTTCAGTGCTCTCCTGACCTACATCACGCTGGCGCGGTCTCAAAGTCAGCAAAAGCGCGCGGTACTACAATTAAACTCGATTCGCACCATTCGTCGGAGTTTCCTGTGTTCCTAGCGCACATTCTGGCTGACGAACGGACGGAGCTTTTGGGGAGCGATGGTGCCCATCTGGAGGAAGTAATGCGCGAAGCTTAAGCGTGCCAAGTATGGATGCGTTCATGTCACGCACCCGCAGATTAAAGGCGCAGCAGCAGCAGCAGCAGCGGCCACTCGTCCTAAAGGTCACTTCAATTACGTGAAGCATTTAATTTGTGTAATAAGATTTATGTTTCGCATAATTATGCACTCACATTTAAATGGATCTGCAGCGCGGTTGGATCTGCCGCTGGACCAGGAGACGATTTATTATGCTGTTTAATTTTAATTTTATTGAATTTAAAGTTGTGTACCGGGTTGAGTTATGAATGTTTTGCATGTTTTTAAGAGCAAAACGCTTGCTACTAAGGCCTCATATTAAGAGAAATGTAGTTATGAATTCATCAAAAATTAAACCTTTCCTTTTTCATTTATAAATTGTCCGCAATTATGTTATCGCTGGTGACGTGCACGATTACTCTCCGATCAGTATCGATCGGTAACGATACGGGTTTGCTGATACACGGCAAGAGCTGACCGGATATGCTCACCGTTAGTTGTGCCCGCATTATAGAACTAAACGCCGTCAGTTATCTGCCTGCCCAGCAATGCGTCGTAAGCGTAATCATCAATAATGGACAGTGCAAAACGAAGCCAAGGTGTTGCGACAAGCACCCTCTTACGATGTGTTGACGATGAACTCTGTGTAGGGTAACGTCGATCGAGCGTTGTTACCCGCCTACTGACCAGTTTGCAAACACAATTCAGCATCAAAGCATCGATAGGAGGAAAAGTGATTGTAATTATAAGTTTATTAATTTGCAGCTCCTTACGCTTCGATAGAGCGCGAAACGAAAGCGCAAGAGGGGTTAAAGAATAGTGCTGCTAATGATTTGAACTTTCGATGGTGCAAACGAAGGAGAAGCGTGCGGAGGACGCTGATGAGCTGAAACCGTCAAACAACGGTGGAAATTGAAAGAAAGAACGCAATCATTTGATCTCATGTGCTTAAGCTAAAGCGAAAAGTCCTCACGCACCTCCTGATTTTCCCACTCCCCTTTCTTCGTGGAACCCTAAATGAAGCTGTTGGGTGAGAAATGTCGTGCACGAGGAGGAACGCATGATTGCTAGGTAATTCATGTTTATTACCACCGATCAGCTGCCCTCATACGCGATGGCTAATCGGCCCAGACGATGGCACGATCAGACCTGCCCACCATCCGGCCAGATGCTTCCACCGCCGTTCCACTGCATTGTTGCCGATTAATGAGTCTTGTTAGGCAGGCCGCCCTCTAACGCTATTTGGCTATCTGGTTTCTGCGATCGTTCGCAATCGCGGAACGCTGAGCGTGAACGGAGCAACCGAATGGAGGGCAGCTTTCGTCCCTCATGATGATGAGCGGATGGGATTACTTCAATCGATGGATCGACCTTTCCATTACCGGGGCTGTTTATGATCTATGATTTTGACACCTTTCGTTCGATGAATAGGAGAGCATGCAGACGCGTACGCGCGAAAGCACCGTTCATTAGGGGCGCTATTATGGGTTGCGATAGTAGTGCACAAAAGGTTTTGGGATGGGAAACATTGTGCATGGCTGGGAGTTCTTTTGAAAATGGTAGAAGCAGCTTTTGACGCGGTGTGATGACTTCGTGACGCCGCTGTACTGAAACGGCTGGCATGTGTGAAGCAAATGCTTGGAGGTGTAGAGATTGCGATTTTTGGATGCGTTGGCATATATCCTGCTTGTAAGGCTCTTTGTGGGACGTCTATTATACTTATTTTGCAATAGAAGACAAGATCATATTTAGAGGTCCGATAGAAGGCAAGATCATGTTGAAGATCACCGATGTATCAAAATATCAAACAAAAGCCAAACAAATTTAATTTCCAAATGCAGGAACGCTGAATGAAGACGCTAAATCATTCAAAAAAATTATAAATATAATATCAATACAGTTAAGCAAAGCAATATCAGCTCTAGCTGAAAATAGTTATTATTATATTCTTACAACTATTCGTTATTCTTACAACGACACTAAACAGAACTGGTAAGTTATCCGTATAGTGTAAGTTCCTGAATGTATTCCTTTTCTTGTCTTTCTTTTTTTCAACAGAGTTTATACTGCTCACTAACATCATAATTAGATAAAGGAACATGAAGTTGTTTTAGTCTGCCAAGAATGCATTTGAGATCAAGTTTTTTCAAATGACCATTGAACAATATTTCGATAAAACCATATTTTAAATTCGTTTAGAAATTTTAGAAATTGTATACATAAGTATTCATTAAATTATGCTCGATTTGATTTTAGGGGTCAGAAATCATTAAACTTCTTCTCCAATACAAACAGCTTCAAGCATGTTGAAACAAAACCAGCTCTAACTTGACTGTGAATTGCCACCGTCGAAAAACACCATCGGTGGGCATCATCGCACTGTTTCATTATAAATAATTTATGAAAAGTCTCATTAAGGGCGCCTTCAAAAGGAGCGGTTACTCTGAACCGCGGCTTCAATTTGCCGCCTGTTGCATCACCTGTCGGACGGTTTTTTCCTCTCCTCTCAGAAAAAAAAGCAAACACAACGATGTTCATCCTTGAACGAAGGGCATGCGCATACTAGCTCCATGCGCCATGCGTAGTTGCATTATGTTTTTACTTGTCGAAATTGTGGTCAATAAAATCATTCATCTTTCCTCAATCCATCCGGCAAGCGAAAGCAACAACACAGACCTGCAAAAGTACACGAAAAACCTCACACAAGTGAAAGAAAAACGATAACTTCCTCCGCACGAAAGGATTCTGGGTAATCGAAATAATTGGGCTCGTTGAAATTGATTTTTCCATCGCTAATTGATCGGCGGTTATCTTCTTTCGCCCGGGTCTGCCCACTCGCCGGTCCGTTGCCACATCCTTACGGCCACATCGACCGGTAGCAGCCTGGCTCCAAAGTCCCCCTTGGCTAGCATGCAACCCCGACCAATGCTCCTTTCGCCCAGTGTCTCCCACGATCGGTGGAGTACGTCGAGACGTCCGAGGTAATTAACCGGTAACGATGTTTTTTCGTCCTCCGAATCGATGCAGCGCCACCAGCACCGCGATGCGAGTGTGTTCGATCCAATTTCCGAATGCAGGAAAACGGCCGTTTTCACACGCTATCCCCGTCCGTGCACCTTCTGGTGGGACTGAACACTCTGGTAATTAAGACTACACAATTTTGTCCTACACGAGTCTTGTCGCTTGCAGGTTTCGGTATGGTTGGGTGTCTACAGTCTACAAGGAGGAATGGAAAAGAGGGGAAGGAGAGTGGTCTGGTGGGCTGATTTTTTCAACATCAAATCGAATACCAATTTATGTGCGGCCGTTTTTATTCTTTTTTCGGTAGTTGTTGATGGAGTGACAAGGTAATTAATTACTAATTATATCTGTTTTTTATTTCAACGATGCCAAGGTGCCTGCTCTGGGTTCTCAGACAGAAACACATAAAATTTAAGGAGAGCTTCATAAAATACAACTTTGAACAGAATGCATCATTAGGGTAAAGTTGTTTCTATTGCTTAACTTTTTAAAATTTCGATGAAAACATCTAACAGTAAGCTACTTTTTGATAAATTCTATTTTGAAAAAATAAAACACCAAAATTGGTAACAGCAGACGTTTTGTCTTCTAAATAAGTGAAAAAAGACAGATGTTTACAGATCAGCAAAATTTCGTAATCTTTTACATCAAGACACTCGATTCAAGACTATTTGAATGTTATCATTGTTGAATATGTTAAGATTTTATTTGTCCCTAATTTAATTCTGTTATAATTCACACCAAGACTTTAACTATATCACCTTTCAAGAATCTTAAGGCATATCTCTTTTTTCCGTATTAAAACTTCAACCTTGCTATCTTTTTTAGTATCTGTTTGATATGTGTTATACCTTAATTTGTTTTGTTCATCGAAAATATTGCTGATTCAATCCCTTACTGCTTCTTCATTGACCACTTTCTGCACCTTCTCAATTGGAACTGCTTCCTTTTTCTTTTTTCGGCATAAACCGAACCATTTACGCACACATACACAGATGCATACACATACGCTCATCGTTGTCCGTAGCGCCAAACATTGAACAAAAAATAGAAAGGACGACTTTCGCTTTTGCGTACGCCCCAAATGACAAGGTGCATTGCGCCATAAAGCCGTGTACGCGTCACAATTCCGAACCGTGCAGCATTTCCACCCATGCGCCACCACACACCGCCCATCCCCGCAGCACAGGAGGATCTTCGGCCCGAATGCCTTTTTCGCCTGCTTTTCGATCTTCCACCCGAAAGCTCCACCTTCGGCGTGCATTGTAACATCGCCTTTCCCATCCCAAGGACTGTTAATGACTGTGGTGGACTGCAGAGCAGCCAGGCAGACAGACAGACAGACAGACAGAGCCTCAGCATCCTACTTTCGATCATACGCTATGGTAAAGAAGCTTTTACGCTTCTCCCTAGCTGATCGCATAAAACAACTCCCGTCCCGATTCGAAAGATTCTCTCTTTAGCGGGAACAGGGAAGTGACGAGCCTACTGGAGGAGGGGGGGGGGGGCTTTGGTAACGAGATATCCAATTTGATTAAATATCAATCAAGTGAAAGACTTTATAAGTCATTTGTCAATTGATTAGCCAACGCTCGTTGTCGTTGGATTGTGTATTTATGGCTTTCTTGCTTGATGTGAGGGTAACAAGCATTCGAGAGCGTGCATCCGAAATTACGATGGAAAATTAACGGTTATCGGAGGTGACAGGCTGATAATGAGAAATGCTTGCATAGATTGAAGGATTGAAACCGTCCATTTATTGTCAATTGTAAGGATGGTGTGGGTTACATTCGAGTGTTGCATGAGCCAGCCTGTGGTGTGTTTATTTTGCTAATTGAAACTATTTTAAAGCATCCTTGGTGGCATTTTCTGTGAGGATGTAGAGTTTAAGCTATTAAACTATATACCTGTTGCATTAGCAGCTATTGACATTAAAGTGTACAAACATCTAAGATAAAGTTATTTACAAAAGATTGCCTCTGAGAAGAAATGACTTAAGTATATTACACCTCAAGCAGCTCTCCAGATTTTGTTCTAAAGACCTTTAAGCTTCATGAAACTTCACCAGCGCCGATCAACGCAAAGCATTCGGGTTTCACTGCTGAAATGTTGCCGGCATGTTTCGACATCCTGTGGAATCCTTCGGACGGCCGCAATGCCACCGGATAAATTCCTCAACTACACATTCGCCGAAATTGCTGCCCATAATCATGGTACGGACGGGAACAAGTGCTAAATATTTTCGCCCCCGGTGGTATGATTACCTTCGTGACGCTGGAATTATTGCCGTTCACCAGCGTGAAGCTTACGCGAACTGACATTGCTTTCGTAAGCCCTGGAAGCGGCCGGATGGGCCGAAACTGTATCCAGATGTAATTGAAGTGTGATTATGGGACCAGTATCATATACAATCGATCTTACTTTTAAGATGCTTTTTTTATTGGTACCACCTCGCGCATCGACCAACGGCGTATTCTGTGTGTGAAATTTATTTTCACGAGAGGTAATTTACTAAGTATAACTTAAAAAACTTCTGAGCAACATGCAAACCAGATGATTGCAATGTATAAAAATGTAAGACAAAGGATAATTTATATTGCAAATATTTTTCAAGCAGATAAGTTTTAATAAACTTAATCATCAAAATTATCTAGCGGGTGAAAATAACAATGAGGTAATATGTTGAAGAAATTTTCACATACCCTGTTTGAAAAAATACAACATTGTTATGGACGCTCATGTATTACGATTTATCAATTCTTCTTTCTGAACAGCTTCAATAAATTGGATCTTGCAGCATTCCTATCGCATTCCAAGATTTTGTTGAAGATGCTTCCTTCCTTGGATCGTTGCAAGTTTCAAAAAAGGAAGCCATGTGAGACTACTAGGGTCTTTAATAGATTGTTTTCAAAATCAAGTTACGTATGTTATGCATCTAGAGATCACGAGATTTGATAAGTCATATTCTAGTAGCTAAACTAAAGTAGATTTGATTTTTGCTTCTGGGAAAAAATATGATTAATATGCGATGTGAAGCTGAATCCAAATTCAATCAAATTAAATTATCAACATATATTCAGCAATGGTCGATCATCAGGTCCACCAATAGTTCTAGTTGAATTTCAAGAGCAGAGGGTTCGGTATAGATTAACTTCGTAGCTAGTACTAGGAAAGGAATAGGCAGTAAGTGCATTCATTCCTTTCGGAGAATCTTTATGTAGCTTAACTCTAGACTTTATTAAATACGGCAATATTTTCTAATTCGAAAAACATACTAGTATAATTTAATAGATTATTAAGGTTCAAGGGTCCGTGTTATATTAAAGTATCTGTATTTGGAAGACCTAAAGTGGATACGCAATCCCAGTAAGTAAGTAAGTAAAATTACGTTCATCCGAAATAAAAAAAAACATTATTATCTCAACAGTAGAATGAACTAAGAGAAGATTTTTTTTATATTCTTCTATATTCTTTTAACTTTACTAAATAATTGAATAATGTTTTCTACCATTGATATAAAATCAGTGAAACTACAACAATGATGTTAATTAATCATTTGATGCAAAATGTTTTATGAAAATTATGTTTGATTTTTTACTTAAAACCAATGGCTGCAGAAGAATTTAAAAAAAAAATAGAAAAAAGATCAGCAATGAAACCATCACGATACTTCGTGAATATTTATGATTGCAACCCTGACAAAAGGAAGAAAATAATTTGATAATTGTTTGTGATTTAATTTGGACTAATAGCGATAGGTCCCGGCCGTTACTACAAAAAAAAATGAAAAAAAATGGAATAGGTTAAGAACGAAACTCCTTTCATTTTTAAGGACCAATCGTAATACATGCAGAAGGTTAACACATAAAAAAATTTCAAGATGTACACAAGTGTATCATTGCTTATCTTTATGTTTCAATGTTCAGATCCTTTGTATATTAATGCTTAGGTGTTCGGACGAAACGGACGTTTACTATTGAACATTGTTTTGCAGAATGCAGAAAAAAAACCTCGGAACAGCTCACTTATTCTCAAATCGTCTAAATACTACCATATTAACATTATATGAACCAATCTATAACCATTATCTAACACAACTCTAACCATGTTACAATGATTCGAGCACTTATCTCCTGCATTAACTTTTAAGCAAATGTTTGTCCACTTTACTCAATCCTACACTACGCTATCGGTCTATCACTCGTACACCAGCATGCTCGAAAGTTTTCTCAATCTACACCTTCTCCATTGGCAGCGTACCGAGAATGGGCAGTGGGCAGTTTCAAACAGCCTTGAGTTACCTTGCCACTGCAGCGCCCCTGGGTGTAGAACTAGTCACCTGCGCGTGCCGCCCTTCCATGCCGACCTTTTATCAAGCCTGAAACATCCAACCGCCCCGTCCCGCGCAAAAGCAAACAGCAAACCGTAACACGTAAATTCACCTGTTCGCTCGGCTCGACAAGCCGAAAGCTCTCAGCAAAACCCTTTCAGAAAGCTCACCGTCGACCGGCGGTCGGTGGCTGACAAACGTCGCGAACAAGTGGAACGGTCAGCAATCGAAACTGGTGCAGCAATCACCCCATACACCCGTTCATTACCAGACGAAAGCGACGAGAGAGAGAGAGGAAGAGGAAGAGTGAAGGAGAGCAATGAATGCTCTAATGCCGGTCCGATCGGAACATGACAAAATCCGACCCATTCGGACAGCTATCGACGGTGAGTCGCAGTTCGCTTTCGCTGCCACTTTTCAAATCCTTCAAAGAGCGTGGCCGGGTGGCCGTGCGGCGGGGATTCAAATCTGTAAAAGGAAACCAGTTAAATTGACTTTAATTAAGGCGAATTTTCCAATCCGGACAAACAGACTGTGCTGCATGCGTGTGTGTGTGTGTGTGTGTGTGTGTGTGTACAAGTAAGTGACCAGCAAGGGGATGAAACCATTCGCCCGGCAAGCCCATCGGCCGCTCCACCGGTCTGCCGTCCGAAAAGATGCCGGACTCTCCACCCATCGGCAATGCTGAAGCGTTACATTAGCGGTGGTAGATACTTTGCCTTATTTCGAATTGGGAGCGCAAATTTATGGGAAAATTATTACACTATCACGCATTTCGGTGCCACTCCGGTTGGCCAGTGTGACAAGGTATGATAAAGCTGTGGGCCACAAAACCTCGCTTGCTGCGGCGGACAAGTGTGCCGATTCCCACCGATAGAGTGGGCCTGAGATAAGCTTACAAAAACGCCACACGCCACCTCGCCCGAAAGGGTCGTGCTGCTGCGTAACTCCTTCGGACCCTCCATACCGCAGTGGAGCGGAGAGTGTATCACACATATAAAACAGTATCAATCATAACTTTGGAGGCCAAGCCTCCCAAAACAGTGGATGATAAATGATGCGACCGTGTTGTAGCTCTGGTCGTGTAGCTCCCGTGGAAGTCACAGCAGCTCTGTGCGAGCTCACTGCGGGAAGTCATCATCATGCGGGGTGATCGTTCTACCGCTAGCTACTGGAACCAATCGGAATTGGAGTCGAGATCGATTGACACCATCGACATGCGGTGCAATCGGTGGGCGCATTGCAGCATTGTGGGCCGTCCACACTCAAACGTACACTGGAAAAGCCTTATTTGCTCCGGGGGGTGGATCGTGTGAAAATGGACACCAACAGGGCGATGTGACAGTGGCGGAGCAAACATCTCATGCAAACATTCCGACCAAGGTTACTACTGTCGGTATTTGCTGTATTGGTCGTGGTTGATGTCTATTTGGTTTGAAGTATTTTTTCACCTTCAGCTTCTGTTGCATAAAGGATGCAGACTGTTCGGTACAATATTTGCTATAGTTGAGGCGTTTACCCATATGGCTTGAAGGGGAAACTGATCTGAAGTGCAATGCATCATAATTTCAGCAATAGTAAAATGTGTCATCGTTAGATCGAGAGGTCTGAGAATTCCTCGGATAAGGTACTTTTATATGCAGAATTCACCATTTCTTGTAAATTTAATGAATTTCAACTAAATTCACGGTCTATACTGTTCTTTTAGAATATTTTGATTTTTTTTTACTAAATTTTACACTTTTATTAGACACATTTATTCAACTACTTTTCGAAAAGCAACAATAACCCTCCGTTTAACGATCACATTTTGTGATTTGTCTAGTAAAAAGAGAATTTTGTTATGGATGCCGCCAAAGCTGTTCATTTGCTTTGCAAACGCAACCCATCGTAGTGACAAGCGCACAACAAATCAGACCTGCTTTCCACTCTACCCCCACAGCCACGATACTGTTACAACTGCTGCACCTTACTGGGAGCAACGGGCAGTCAACGGGATGTAGGGAAATAAAGAAATTCAATTAGCATACGACAGGCGGGCATGGACATGGACGGTGGCCGGGGTAAAGCATACACACAGAGACGTCAATTCATCGCTGGAAATTAACACTTCAAAGAGGCGTCGATGAGCACCCTCCGGTGGCTTCGTTTCCGCCGCGCCGGCAGCTGACAAGGCTTAGGAACTGGAGACCTTAACGTCTTCAATCGCTCGTGTGCCCCTTCAACATCCATCCGAGCGGTAGTGGAATCGAGTGTCAATGGAAAAATGAGAAGAAAAAAATAGGAGAAGCTTTACCTCGCCAGTCTGACAGCGGGTTGAATCGGTGACTATGATAAATCAAACGAGAGAGAGAATGTAGACGCAATACAATCACTGGATCCGTGCTGGACAAATGTGAAGCGGAAGCAACCGATCAGTTGCAATGGGATGGTTAAGATTCTTTTGCCTTTTTGTCTGGGTCCTTTTCGTTTGATTCCGTTACAATGGAGGGTGTGTATGGGAAAAAGAAGACAATGAAAATAAAGACAGATATCGAATAGTGTCATAGATAATCATGGACAAGACTAGCGATACCTGCAGCAAACTTTTAATTTAAACTATATTTATAACTGCTGCATTTCTTAACAAGTCTAACAAATTAAAGATAAAATCATATTGCATTACTCTCCTTTGTCCTCGTAACCACAACAACCAGTGTCGGTCAAGGCCTGCCTACGTGGATTTGACATTGCTGTAACTAGGTGAAAGTAAAGTATTATAGAATACTCTGTTCTGCGTTTTGGTTTATTCCAGCAAGTAAAAAGAAGTGTCGATTTGCACGAGTCAATGGAACTATCATTAGTATAGAATGTTAAGATTTTAAATGATAATCGAGCGATATTATTCTGATAGTACCTTTTGTAACATGGTTCAAGTAGCTACTATCATCTCACAAGATCTTATCTTTATATGAATATTTAGACTTGTTTAACCGAACCGATTTTTTACAATTTTCAAACTAAATTTACTTTAAATACAAATTATTTAAAAGATATTATAACATTGGTACGAAAAACTGTACCTCAAATTTGCTTATAAGTATTCATACTACACACGGATTGACAATCAAGATAAAAGTTATTTTTAAGGATTTTTTAACATTATATTCATATACTAATCGGCACTTTCTTCCATTTTTACTGAGCAACCATACTAAGCGAACATGTCATATCTTTATTCTAAATTTAAAGCTAAAGGAATACAACATTTTGTCATTTATCATTCAAATACACCCACCTGAAATTGTTCGGAAAAGACATGTAATAAATTATATCACATAATTGCAGTACAGTAAAGCAATCTAAATGCGACGATTAACAAGCCACCCCTACTACCTCTCTACAACCGTCTCAAACCCTGTCAAGCACTGAAGTTTCCAGTCAGATCGGAAGCACAGCAGAGCCACACACTTTGTAGCATTTATTGTCCATCCCCGCGATCGTTACGACAATTAATTAGCTTCATGTTTATCGAACTCGATAGCCGTTTAAACTGTTTCTAATTATTTCACACCCTCGAGCACCACGAGCACTCGGCAGGTCGGCTGGCATCGACTTTGCTAAACACCGATGAAACAATCTTCATCACCGTCGCCCAATTAGTATTGGTTGCCAATCGTGCCTTGGCCGTGGATGCGGAACGCATCCGATCGTTCTGTAAAAACCACGTCATCCACGAGAAGCAAAACGATATTGTTGATGAAAAACGACCACACGCACCAGCCGGGAGGAGTATCGGGGTGTGATGTTTCGCGTGGATGAAACGAACCGTCGTGCTAGTTTGATTTCTAGCAGCCACATAAAAACGGTAGCTTAATCGGTGGCTTGTTTCTCTTTTAACCTGCACATACCTCCACTCCACTGCCCCTATAAACTATGCGCTTAGTGCAAAAAATATGCCCCATCACTTATGCTCCCTAGGGGCGACTTTTTCCTCCACGCTGTTTCACTCACCCGTGCAGAAGTGCTTTCTGCAAAAAAGCCCGGCGGAATGTTTGCAAACTACTTGCACACTTTAGCTACACCTTTCCATCAACGCCCGCTCCCCGGGGACTCGACTCGACCCAAAACTGGAGCAAAACAACAAAACGGGGCAGTCCACCGATCGCTTTTAATTGAATATTTTATTGCAACGCTATAATTAGAGTTTTCAATTTACCTCTTTCCACACCCACATACGACCCCCCCCCCTCCCCCCCTTCTCTCACCCTTTTCCACGTCCTCGCAATTCGGTTGATGAATAAACAATCGTATTTTACTGCCTGCCTGTAGCCACTGCCAGCTTGCTTTACCCGCCCATCACGGGCAACATTTACGGTTTTGGGACAAGTTGCGACGACGACTCGCGGCTGAGCGCACCGGTCAGTCGTTCCAAACCGTGCCCCCGAGGGAACACAACTATATTTCGTGGACCATGGACGGCCAATGCGTAGCCTGCGACACCGACTCCCAGCGGGCATGGCTAGATCCCGCCTAGCGGTGCAGCGTCTGATCGAACTCTCCGTGAGTAATTACGGAAGTTTCAGCGGAGTGGCTCCACAAATGGACACCGGGCACAGACGATGGTAGTATGTTACGTGCAGTTGGGGTTGTGGAAAATTGTTTCTAAAGCGGGAGCTTTAATTGAATTTAAATCACCGTAAACTGGTGCAACCGGCAGCAGACCGTTTTCTGATGAAAAACGGACTAGCCCGTTCCGTCGGTATGTGGGTCTGTTGCGGTAGGCATTTCTAAAAGGATAAGTGCCGACTGCAGAATGCGACAGATTGGGTGACAAATATTGCAAAAACGCTTCCTCGTGCAAAGAGCTGTTTCTAACGTGAGTGTTGTTGCAGTTCCGTAAAGAAAAAAGTGAAGTAAAATTCACAAATAACTACCCATAGATTAACATGACTTAAGCAAGGCTTTGCATTTTTTAAATCCCCAATCTTGCTTCAGTCACTCATCACGTGGCAATAAAGCGCGTTCCCGAAAACAAGCAGTTTAAAACATCGGTGAAGAGAAACATGGGTTTTCCACCAAACTCACGCGTTTCGCGACATTCACGTAAACCCCACGGCCACAAGATGAGGCGACAAGACGAGCTTGCCTCCACTAATTAGCCATTTATGTGCCACGTCGGCTTGTGCCGACAGATAACGTACCATTTGACTGACACCGTTTAGCTGTCACGTTTTCGGGCAAAGCAAAGATATGCTTAGATGATACGTCCCCTGCTTTGGCAACAATTTGGCACCGCTCGTCAACCGCTATCATCGACCGAAAGTGATACTTCGAATGGCTCGTCTTCGCTTCATTACATCGTTTTAATTTGATTACTATCAGACGGCGCTGGCAGACACTTGGTGAAAGGCACACATCGAGTGGCGGTTGCGTTTTGGTTGGAAATGTAGCCCTGTATTTGTGTTTGTGAATTTTAACGAGCAAGATAGCATTGCATCGGATGATGTTTGTTTTACGTGTTCCAAAAAATTCGTACAACCGTCCACTCAAACCTCACTTAGCCCATACGAGCGGTGTCTGTGCAAACACTGAGCTACTTAAAGTGCTTTCGAAAATGGTTCAATGTTAAACCATCATTATGGTCGTATTGTTTGATCACCAATTTGCCATCTAAATTGTTGATTTTCGGGCATGCAAGGCGCGCCAATAATTATATCAATAGCCGGGATAATGTATACTCACAGCTCTCCCCTTTTGCTACCCACTTACACACAACGAGGGAAGCGTGAAAATTGTGCAATCATCTGGTGATTCGAAATCGAAACACATCGTAAAGCTGCATCAGCAAAACTAGAGAAACCACTATCGGTGGTTTGCCCGACTGGAGAATGGTCTTTACCATCCACAACACCCCGCTGGGTGCATCTGCACAAAAGTACACCCTGCATGCATGCAAATGACATATGTCAATTGTATCTTCGACGTCTAATTACGGATAGAGTCCATCGTTCGGTATCGAGCACTTTCTACACAGGGAAACCCCGCTACCACGCTATCCGGCCGCGGACGTGACCATTGCATTGACCCATTGCTCATTGTTACGGCGCTGCTTGGCCCGTTCGCGCCATCAATTTTGCAGAATTTGTTTGAACAGTGGCCGAAGCGTTCAGATGCAAATTACTGTCTTCATCGGTGCAGTGTCTGACGGCCACCGTGCGTCCGTGGAGAGCGCCTGAAGATGAGCTTTATTATACGCTTGCTTGCCTGCCTTCCGGGCAGATTGTGCAGCGGGGTGAATGGGTGCAACGGGTCCGAAGATTCGCCCGCAGGAAGAATGAAACACTGCAGGTGGGCAGGACACGAGTGCAACGCGCGGCAGTGCTCGTATGTTTTGCTTTTATCCGCGCATACAAAGCATACGCCTTTAACCTCACATTATGACTGGCGGGAATGGATGACTATTGTTCGGGTCGGAAAAAGTGAAGGAAAATTTTCCCGACCCGATTTTGTTTTTGTTTTGCATGTCCATTATTGTTGGATGGGCTGGACCGTGGGAATTAGAGACTGGACTGTGCGGTAGGTTGTCATGAAAGGATGTGGTGAATCAAGCAACTAAGCGTAGAGGAATAGTTTATCTTCCCGAATTGGCTGAAAGCGATTTGCAATCATTTGGCAGCTGACAGTTGAAGGGAAAATAATAAACAAACATTAAACACTTAGTTATTGTGTACGTTAAACTAGAAATAAGAATCAATGCTAATGCTGGCTTCAGAAGCATAATGAAGCTGAAAAAAATCATCATGTTAAAGGTAATTTTTTAGAGCAGGGAGAGACAAATTGTGATACGCGTAAATCAGATACTTAAGATAATTTGTTATCAGCGTCGCCTATATAAGGAGATCTCTTTTCAACCAAAATGGATCTAATATTTACTTCACCAACTTCACATTTGATTTTTTTACAATTAAGTTAACTTCGTACAGGAATAAAACAAGATGACTAGTTTTGAAATCAGCTTATGTTCTATTCATGTTATGTTACAAGTGTCCAATTCAATTCAAACAATGGTAGATCTTGTCAAAAACAGCTAATTTTTTATGGAAAATACTTTCCTTTGGAGGTATCTAAGTAGCCAGTTGGCGTTTAATATAAAGTAATAAGAGAGAAACTAATAAGCTCAGCAAAATCTACAAAACCCACTTCATTGTCAAAATCAATAATTTTGCATGAAAAAATAAGCATAGTGCGTTTTAGCAAAACTATAAATGATCAAGTTTGGTAAAATTGCTTCATACACTACTATTCATTTAAATAAAAACATACATAGCTTAGTTAAAGTTTTCATCTTGTCCTATCTCGCATTTTGCTCTCCGAAGACCTTGACGTCTAATTGCAGTGCCGAACGAAGGACGCTAAAGTACACCTTTATGAAACATTTATCATTTACACCAGCTAGCTTTAATTTCTTAATAATCCACAATGTCAATATCGGTGCATTCTTTGACCTGTTTTAATAACCACTCTCTGGATGCGATAGTAGCTGTCAGCCGCTTCATGTCTTAATACCCAAACCTGCTCAATCCGATCGTCAACTCCGGGCCGTTTGACCTGTGGTGTATTATTTACCTCATCCCAATGCGTGCCCTTTCGTGACAAGAGACAACTCATGCGATCGTGATAGCTCCAACGCAAAGACGAGCTTCTGACCCGAGGTGGGTCTCCAGCCGTTGCAAGGTCGCCGATCGTATCCTCCAACGTGCTGCTCCGTTGCTTGGTCAGCATTTAACGCTTTTAGCAATATTTGTTTTTATAAAACAACATTGTACTGCAAAACGGGAAGGTTGCGATAACGTGCTGGAAGAAATGGAACAATACACTCCCGTTTTTATACGTTAAGCAAATGATGGTGGAACATGCACTTGTCGCATAAATATCGTCGCACACGGAGCACGGTCGAGCAGCGGATGCTGGTAAGGCAACAATGTTTTGATTTTTCGTTTCCCTCCCAATACTGTAGCCAAGCGCAAATTCGAAATGAACACGCACTTTAAGTGATCATCCACTGCTCCTGACACACAGCAACACACTGGCATGCAGCATCAGGAGCAGATGGAAGCACTTTTTACTAGAGTTTTACTGTGGCCAAACATGAAACCACAATTAACAGTCATTAGGCTGCCATTAAATGTTGCTTACCGGATTTCACGCTCCTTTTCGCGACTTTCCCATTTGTTGGGCCATTCTCTCGTCTCGGAGGAAGATTGACGCAAAATCTTCCTACGCTGTTTCTAATTCTGTGTGCCGTGGGTAGGTGTATGGGAGTCACTTTCATTTGTTTCTGCTAAAATCCCACTTTTTATTGCTGTAGGTCAGGTGAGCTTGGTTCGTCGCTGCACAAATGGTGCTAATTTAATGACAGTTTTACGGCCTTGCGAATGTGCAGAAAAACTGTTGTGCTTAATTGATCTCGTAGCAGTACTCTGGGAATATGAGACTAAAAAAGTTATTTTAGGTTTGTGGTAAAGAGAAAAAAATGTTACACAAATAGGCAACAACCAAATAAATCAATTGCTTAATTTTACACAGAAATGCACTATATAAGTTAGGTTTAATCAACTTGGAATATATTGCTCAAAATTCACAATACAAACGGTCATATGAAATCAAAAAGAAAGAACAGATTGAATAAAATTGATTACTTCTTTCATACACGGCTTTTGCCATACTTCACGTACCCAAGGAATGCTGACAAAACAATTGCATATTCAAATGGAATTCTCTCACAATTCCTCCACAAATTCCACAATGCTTAGTTAATGCTCGCTCTAATACCCGACCGTGCGGTACGACATTATGATGAATAATGCTGCAGCGCAATCAAATGTGCTCTCGTGCAATGTAAAAAAGCTTCAAACCCAGCACGAAGGATATGATGTATGATGGGTTTGATTTCCATTTCGTCGCCGGGCAGAACGCGCTATGTTCGCCCTGTGGAGCACGTAATGGGTGAGAACCGATGGGATGGTGCAAATAAATCATTGCCTTTCTTCAGCTCGAACAATGCATAAATATTTTCCGAAATTCTCATAGATAATGCATAGCTTTTCGACTGTGTTGCAGGGGGTGGGAAAAAAAACTATTTTTTATGTTGTTAATCATTCAAACATTCCTCCAATCAGCACTGATTCATGGTGGGTTGAAAGAATGCTTTGCAACATGAATTTAAATCAATTTTTGAGACATGTGTGTTGATCGACAAACTTCACTTTGTATCAAATGTTTTCATGAGAAATTTTACAATTTTCAAAAATTTTAACCTTTTCATCGTTCCTTCCCGCTGCCTCTTGTAACCAGTGTTTTTGTTGTCAAATTATCTTTTTTTTCCACACTGGTAAGCATTGAGGTACAGATTTGTTCAAGATCAAGAGCTTCTCGACTCACGGCTATTAATCGGCATCAATTTCATTCATCTCAATCAGATGCTTAACCATAAAAATCTGCCCTCTGCCCAACCTAAACCAGGTACCGAGCTAAGCGCCACACTTTTCACATTCAGTGTGACCTTTATTTCCTCGTTTATCATCAATTACGCTGCACTAATAGCGAGCTCTACGATCAATTGATCGTGCACGGGGTCTCGGAATACTTGAGCGCAATCTCAGATCCTCTAGACGCCGTGAAGAAAAATACATTTCAACCGAAATCGAGCATCGCTAACCTGAAGTGATATGACCCTTCGAGACGAAAGGGATCGCTGCGCTAGTTGATGCTGTCAATATTATTGGCAGAGCACTCCGGTAAAGTGCAATTGAAACTAATTCACAGTCACGATTTCGATTGGGAAATGGTTCAACGAGTAGCGCTAAAATGCTGGCAGAGCTGGTCCTTTTTTCCGTGCTGGGTTAAGTTTACAATTTAAGAAGACATTCGGTCACTTTTTGAGCAAGGTAGAGGCAAGGTAGAGACTATACCTCTTGCATAAAAAGAGTTTTAAAATTTTCAATTTTAATCAAACAGTGCCCTCCGGCTCCTATAAAAAACAACATCAATTATCGTTAGTTAACCATTGCTAAACATATACATTTAACTATGATCAGTTTCACATTTGTCGTAAATTACCCACTGTTTTCTCCCACCACACGCCCCCTTCTTCTTTGCAGCACATACTTCATCTAATGTTAATCGAAAGCCAAAGAACACCATTGCATTCGACACACTACCATCCCCGCGCTGCCGACGGTCCTCATAACTAGTGACACGATTGCTCGAAGCAATCACGATTAACAGAACTCATTTACATACACGCAGTACCAGCGTTGTTTATGATTTGCTTGTTGTTATAACTTCTTTAGTGGTTGTATCAATAAAAAACAAAGCACTCGATGGTAAGTGGCAGAGCGAAGGTTTCCACGACAAGTGTCTTTGGGATTCGTGCTGCAGCCAAGCAAGCCGGGAGATATTTCTGCCTGCAAACACCGCACAGAAGCCACACCGTGAATGGAAACAAGTCAATTGATCGAAGATTTGTTCTTGCTTAATGATTTGCTTTTGTGCCCTTTGGAAAGATGTTTCAATAAAGTAGAATCAATGACAATGCTCAATATCAAATCACTTTGCGGAACTTCAATTATCGAAATGAGTTGTGGTAAAATAATAAGAATCGCTCATTTGATAAAATAATAAGAATCGCTCATTTGAGAAGCTAATTTCACTGGCCCAACCTACCATTCTATGCTATCTTATTCGCTTGTCGCATCTTTGTACCTTGCTCCGAGGGCATGCAAACGATCCGACCACCCAATTTGTTAAATTAACAGTAATTTTTGCAGATAATTACAACACTTGAGAGAGAAAATTGCCGTTCTTCTGATTACTTCTGTCCCGTGTCGCCCTCGTTACAGTGTTGCAAATTAAAACTCCGTCCCAAAATGTTACCCCGTTGCAACTAATTAACCTCTGTGTCCGCACGGTCCACCGGAATCTGCTTCACTTTCAAACCCCACGGCAGCGTACGGTCCAGTGGATATCGTCTTCGTTGCATTCCATCGCGCGGAATCGAAAAGTCCACTCCGAAATCATGGGCTTCAAACACGCACCAACGGATACCCCGTGGCCTTTTTCAGGTGATTCAATCCGGATGTAATGGAACTGGAAAGGACGGACGCACACGGATGTACATTTGGAAACATTTTAGGTCGCCTCCCACGAGAAGAAAGCCACACCAAAGTGACCGACATCAAGACGGTTCCCCATTTTCGATGGGCACAATCGTAAAGCGCAAGATTATCTCAATGACTGAACCCGATCCGAACCGTTTGCTATCGGAATGGGGAAACCATGTGTGTACCGCTCAACAGAATCTTGCAGCATGAACCGAAGGGAGCAGTTGAAAAGGCACGCGTTTAACGGATAAATAAAGCAAGACAGAATGCCACTGACACCAATGACGAACAAAAATGCTCGATGGCATTCAATTGATCCGATCAATCGGCTGGAGCCCTGGCCCGTGCCCGATTAACGGTTCCATCTAGCCCAGAGGGGCGATTTGATGCCGTTCGGTAGATCATGGGCGGTCACGCCTCAATCGAAATCAAAACCACTGAGCATAATCGTTTGGAAGCTGGCCATGGGACGGGTGAACCGACGGTGATCGATGAATCATTTGCCACCGGGCCGGGCAAAGCCAATCAGCTGCCTAACGCGTGATGTAGGGTACCCTAGGCGGTTGGTTCGATCCGTTTGTCATAAGCAATTGCCGCTAAACTGCCATCAAATACACACAAAAAACACGTTTTCGCGGTGAGAAAATCAATTTTAACCTTTAAAGCTTTTTTTCTCTTGTTTTCTAAGTTTCATTTCCACCCGGAATGCGTGTTCATTTCCATTTGAGGCAACAAAAAAGCAAAGTTCGTCGCTTGTTTGCTCACAGCCGCGCATTGAAGTCTTTCGTACCGATAGCCGCGTGCGTCTTCCGTTCGTGCGGTGGCTTCCCTGGTGGCTTGCGCGCGCCACCCATAAACACAAAGCTGCTTGGTGCAAGAAAATTTGTCATTTATTTATGACCGAAGACACGCGCTTAACCACAGACGTATCGTGGCACACGCGCATCCACTCGGCTCTGATTAGAAACGTGTGGAGGCACGACTCTGTTTGGAGTGTTCCTTTTTTTCCTTTTCGCTATTCTGCTGCACTTTAAACTATTCCAGCGAGGTTTGATAAATGTTTTGCTCATCCAAGCTTCCGATTCGACAAAAAAAAACAACCATAGGCAGATGTTAAATTGGAAGTGACCAGCTGGGAGGACTTAATTTAGGCATTCCGTGTGGTCCGAATGAATCTATTTCCGAATGATTTATGGATTTCGCTCCGCTTTGTCGTGTTTTGTGTTAAAGTTTACTTTCGTATAAACTCTTTTCCTTTAAGCTCAATGTTTTTCAATCAAGAGTAAAACCATTTTGCTTAATAAATCATCGAAATATACACCTTCAAAAGTAGCTGAATTTTTTAATTCCACCTTTTTCTGCTGTAATTTCGGTCTCTCCCTTTTGATCGATTTGTTTCGGGTGGTTGGTTATAAATTCTGTGCGGCATCAAATTTCATCTTCACCGTTGGCGCACGCGACCTAAACGATATCTTAAATATTATCAATAAAATATGGTATTTTGAAACCTAATCGGACATCCAACGGAAAACCTATCAAAAAATCCTCCCTCCCCCCCCTTTTATGGCTTATTAAAAACCTTTAACATAAAAATGTTTATGATTGACTATTTGTGATATTTAAACTATCACGATGTTTTTATGACCCGTTCGAAAAGGTGATCGTAAATGCTGGAATTTCGTTGTAAAGGCTGAAATGGTTCAGAGTGAAAATTGGTTCATTTTTTTCTGTACTATCATTTTTTACTGTCAGTTATTTCGTCATTACAAATTTCTTTATTTTTAAAAGCAATCATAAGACTCTTTAAACCCGGTACTGGTCGTTGTTTTGTCATTTGGACATTAATCAATCCGTTTTCTTTTAGTTAACAGCTTCAACTTAATAAAATCCCCATAAAGATTACGCACTAAGCTCATTACTCAAAAGCAGCGCACCTTCAAAGCACAGACATAGCTGCCCAAAAATCAAACACTATCGCACTGGAAGCGGATCATACTCACGATCCTTTTGCCTCCGTCTTTGAAAGTGATCCGCTCTGGCACCTACGATAACAGCAAAGTGAACGGTCTCGCGTGACAGGTGGATCAATGTCCGGAAATCGATGTCCCGGACGCGCTAAAACCCACATTCCAGCCTCGCAGCATCGGGCCAGCATCCATTTTGACGCCGCCGTCTGACAGTGCGATGAATTATGGCTGCTCTTATTGGGCTCGGCACCGGGCGGCTGAGAAATTGGTTCGCCTCGCGCTCCAGTTTAATGATGATGGTGATGATCGCCTTTAGTGCCATGACGGCCATCGTAGGCAATACCGTTTGGTCGCGCTCGAGCCGGCAGTACCTTGCTGATTGGATTTCCGGTTTGGGCTTTGGGACACTGCCCGGCCGTGATTGAGTTGTGCGATCCCGGTTGCGAGGTGATCAAGAACTGGGTTTTATGGTTATGGTGGCGACAGGATCATAAAAATCCTTTTAAAAGATAAACTAATACCAGCCGGCTCCATTATCGAGCGCACCGGTCCCTACCGATGCCGGTGCTCTAGGTGATGATCTGGCGCACCGAAGTGTTGAAATACTTGTCATTTGGTTCGCGGGTCGACGCACCTGCAGGCTTTTATTGCGCCTTTGCAAAAAAAACATATGAACAAAAATGCTAAAACTGTTTTCTCCTCGCAGCATAAAAGCTTATTATCATGCGCCGGCGCGGTTCGATGAGAAATCGATCGGGGTGATATCAAAACATTGATCGATCGTTGTTCAATGTTATGCTACGGGGTGAATGTGTTGATGTGCAAACCGAGCGGCTTAGAAGACATGTTTCGCAACAACGTTGTAACCTCATAAACACGAAGCAATGTCTCTACAAAACCTACACAACCTGTCGAGCAGGGCCGTGTTGTAAATCACACGTTTGCTCGTGCTCATAAAGCAAGCAAATCGTTCCCAAAATAAAACTTCATCCACGTTGGACTCATCGATTTAACGTTCGATTGATTACATTTTCTTCATAATCAGTTACAAGAGCGGGCGACATTGCTGCTTGAGCACCACTTATGGATCGAAAGAGGGATTTTTATCCACGCAACACATACACAGCCTAATACACAGATGCAATACACACAGCCTGCACAATCAATCAGTCAATCATAACACAAGGAAAAAAATAACAATCACTTAGCAGCATACCTGACCGCTCTTTAATCAGCCGGCGACTGGAGCCCTCGCAGCGGCCAGGAGTTGCGGTCTCATCAATTACTCGCGTCAGCGAGCGCAGCTGCCGTCCGTAATTATTAGGATAATCATACATTTCCGCCCACCCACGCGTTTCCCCGGCGACATCAACTGCCAGCCAGAGCCCAGCGACCAACACTGCAGCCTACGTTCGGCCGTATGTCCCTGCTAGACGGGTCTCCGATGGCTTCCACGGCGCGCAACAAAGTCACAATTCCACAGCATCATCACATCACCGGGCGTTGGCGTGACGGCTCACACTCCCCGTAACAAGCTGGAAATCCGAGTGCGTGGCCTAACGGCTGCGTGTAGACTTCATCTAGACGCACATACACGAGGAGATCAGAAAAGCTCGCTGTGTGCTGCAGCAAATTGTATCGATTTCACTGCTGCCGGTTGTTGTTTCACTGCGATTTCCATGTCTCTCTTTCCACCGTCTCTTTCCGTGTCGCTCACTCTCAGGGACATCAATCGATAAGAATCTGTTTACCCAGTGGAAGGCGTCGGAATGCATATCGTCTATCGTAAGTGTTTGGGGCGCCAGGCGTTTGGGTAAATGTTGTGTTGCGCAGATAAGGGTTAGCGCATGCTGAACAACGAGTTTGCCGGCGTGATTGCACTTGATTGGATCAAAACGAGAGCAATCGTAGGGAAGAGATTTTTAATATTTTTGAATGGAAACTACTAAGGATCAATCGACGAGTTTTTTTGTTACAGCTTGAAACATGTCTTAAACTTTTTTTGTAGAAAACCAGGCCTTGGCAAAAATACCATTGATTAGTTTAAATAATTTTAAAGTTATAATAATAATTAGACCGAAACATTTACCTGCAATAATAATTTTAAAGTTATAATAATAATTGATTAAATGTTTCATTTAACAATAAGGAAATCAAGATTGAATTTAAGTAGAATTTACATTTTTTAATGTAATGTATTGTAGCAAACCTGAGAAAATGATACTTTTTAAACAAATGACGCATTAAAAACAAATGGATGAATGTTCTACTAAAGCAATAAAGCAAGGCCGTGACTACTGAATAAAAACGAAGTTCTCATAACTGGCCCATTCTGACCAATCAGCCAATCGTTTACATATGACTCTACACGTCTTTTATTGGCCGCTGCCCCCGAACAACACTGATGCATCAATGAAACTAGCACCCACTGCAGCCGTCGCAAGAAAACAGCGGCAAAGCTCGTATGCAAATCGAGCACTAGAATGATAATTATTTTAATTGATTTAAAGATCAAAAGCCAAAACGCAGCCCCGCCAGGCTGCCGTCCAGTCCGACAAGCCGTACGTTATACGCGCTGACTCACCCGACCGATCGTTGGTGTGATTTGAATTTTAGCAATGTCGGCACACTGAACCATACAGACGGAGGAAAAGCTCCAACAACGAATCCACACACACAAACTCGAGACAGCCGTACGTTAATGGGAATTGCACCATCAGCAAACGGGGTAGAGAGGGCAGGCAAAATGGAGGATTCGTGTCAACGGCGCTAAGAACGAGCCACCCCGCGTGACAGGTTACAGGAGCTCGACAGCGAACTGTCAACCGATGCGAAACTTGAAACACCGCTCCTCCGGTGGCGGTCTCTTATCAAAAGACCTGACGAAACTAAAATCTCACCCGGTCGGTACAGCCAGGGTGAGTAATTTTTCAATTACCTGTATGCACTTAGCACATTGTAGGGGCAGGTTAGGCGGGTTAGAACGCTAGAACATGATCTCTAATGCAACTGATCAAGCTATTGAAAATCACCATTCAATAGTTCACATTCACAGGTGGGTTTGGAAAGAGGAAGCGGAACACAGTGCTCCGACTCGCAATTAGCGAAATGTGAGTACAAAAACTGATCCGTCGCAGTCTACCGTGGGTGACCTTTTGGACGGGGCGGCAAAGATAAAAAGGCGCTCGAGTCGCAAGCGAACGGAACCCGGAATTCGACCTTTGCCCGCTAAAATGCAAACTTATGTGGAAGGGATCGTGCGATATGATCTTGAAAAGCGTTTGTTCAGTGCTATGCGCATTGCCTCAGTATTTTTTGTTAGTTTTGAGCCGCCGATTTGTTGATTTGGACTGTGACCTATTGTAAGTAAGAAGTTTGGTAACCGTTGAGAATGATCATTAGCTTAAGATTTTACACTGTTTTTTGTTAAAATTAAGAAATACACATTCATTAAAATAATAATAATGATACACAACAAAGACTTATTCTATTTCTTTGTTACTCAATGCTTTTAACGAATTCCATAAAGAGTTTTGACATTCGTTTGGTAACTTATATCTCTGTGCCTTTATCAAATGTATTAACTTACATTGTTTTTGAAGATTTGTGTTAAATACAGAAAATCGGTAAAGTTATTTTCTTATTGAATGAAAAACTTGAATGTTGAAAGTTCTTGGTCCGAAAACTGGTATAAAAGATTGATAATTTATGCAACATGTTCATTCCAAGAAAGACAATAAATTTAGATTAACTTGTTAGTGAGATTATTAGAAACAATATCAGTTTTAGAAATCTGAGGTAGGAGAAAGGACTATCAAGGCAAAGATAAAAAATGACGGACAACAGTTTGAGACCGTGAGCGGTTTCGGAAATTGTTTGTGCAGGTGAAGAGCGTGGAGCGGTTGCAGCGCTCAATAAGTCAGTAAATCCCATTGATTATCAATCCAACCAAAGGCACCTAACTTATAGCAGAAAAAATTTGGTTTTCCAGCCACACGTTGTTTCAATCATCTTAATTAGGTGGAATCCTGGCAAACTCTGCTTTGACTGGTGTACCGACACACCGCTTTGATTTTAAATCGAAAATGGAACTATATAGCTGAAGTAATTTTATTTTTATCTATAATCTTTGTGTCACAAGTTACTAGGTAAATGTGGCACTGATAAACAAACAGTTTGACAAAGTTCTTATAAAGTTTACATTATACCTGGCCTTTACTTATACCATACGACAGGATTGGGATACAAATCTAATCAGCAACGTTTCTCTTCTAGTGAGGAATGACTATTCAGCTACGAGGTTTAAACAAGTCTCATCTAACTCTTGCATGTAGAAAAGCTTCATTTGATTACTTTTTCTTCTTTCAAATCACGTTATCAACATATAGCGTTCTCAAATGAGCTGAGGTAGTATTAACAGAAGCGATAACAATGGCGTTGTAACATACTGTGGAACATATGTAGTGTAATTTCTGATCTTGAATTATTTCATTTAAATGAGCTGGATCACATACAGTACAGCATTCGAGAAAAATTCGATGAAAATGAAATTTTGGCGCTTGTTTTTTTCTTTATTATATTCCTTTTTTATTCTAATTTATTTTCTTTGTGGTTGTTGAAATACAAAATAAAACTATTAAAATATTCAAAATATCGAAAACTATGTGGTGGATAGATATACCTGATCTAACATCAATGATAAGTTATTTTTTTAACAAAACCCAAAAATAAGTACGTTTCTAAAGACAACAAAACTAAGGTAACTTTGGCTGAAAGACCTGTTACGTGCCACTTCCCAACCGTAAAAGCGATTGTTAACACACAAATATAAACAGTGCAAACAGTACAAGCCAACATGTTAAAAGTAATTTCTCACGTTCATTAACCGATGAAATAAAGCACCTTGTCAAAGGGTGCGACTAGGGCGACGACACTGTTATCGATAAAGTTGAACACATTTTCCTCTCAGCGTCGGTAAGCTCAAATGTTGCTGCACCCAAATGGGGATGATATAAAGACACACTTTATTGATCGTATATATTCATTTCATCATCATCATCATGGACGCCCGAACATGCGTTCCTGACACTCCGCGCAAATGGTCACCCTCACCCTTGACAAAACACGAATACACACACACACACACACATTCGTACGGTCGGTATTGTTGTTTTCTGTGGACTTTACCATGTAGTACTAAAATCCAATTTGAAACGTACTTGTACCGCATGAACTGAAATTTATTACCTACGTTAAAATGTGAAACATTTTAAAATAACGCCTCCCTTCCATTAAAGCGCAACCTTGCCACTGATCGATTGCTGGAACCGGCCGTTCGCTGTCATGTAAATTGGTTTGTCGTGTACACTCGGGCGTTCACGAGTACAGGATGGGTACGGGGATTCACTTTGTGCACCACCAACGGTAATGTAGTGCTTTTCGACACCGTTCGACAGAAAAGTTGTGTAAGTAATTTGTATGTAAATTTATATACACCACATCCTGATACGCCTTGCTTGCTTCGTTTTGCACGCAATTTCACAAAAAAAATGACAAAACGCAATTGTGCGTACCGGGGTGCGGTGACTAATCAGGTGTGCCCGCAGCCCTAAAAATGAAACATTTCCAATTGAATTACATCGAACGAAATCGTGCCCACCGTTGGCACCTCCACCACCACCAGCAGCACCACCGGGAGCAGGGTTGATTAAAATATTTGCATGCAAAATCGGTCTGTCACATTTCCGCCGGTCTAGATCACATTCCGAGCGGCTCGACCGGCGGCAGCTGATTAGTGTGTGCGCCATTTCGACCAGTGGGCAACATGCTGGGCTAACAACGGTTCGGTTCTCACCTCGCCAATGCCAACACGAGATCCTCAGCACGCTGGCGAGTAGCGAACAAGATGCAAAAACAAAGCAAAAGCTCTAAACGAACAGCACCACTGATCGAAAACAAAAAAAAAAAAGTCAAAAGTAGATAAACATCACGTTGCGTGTCGTGTTGAACAGCGTCTAAATACTTTTATATGCGCATAATTTATGATTTAATGCTTGCCCGTAACGCTAGTTGGCTTGTTTTCGCCTGGTGGCTGAAACATTCGGTCAGCATGCAGTCATGCAGGCCAGCACGGGTCCAGACGGGTCAGGACGATAGTTCCGCTCATCTGAAAACCGTGGTCGTTAGGCCAGCCAGCCAACAGTGCCCGAGTGCTGGTCGTGATTTACCTATTACAATATCACTTATTTCCCTGCCGTGCGGCTCGTCGCAGCCAAAAACAACTGCTAACGCGCTGCTTAACGTGAACATTGCTCAAACACAGCATTTGACCGCTGTTTCTTCCCCTAGCGGCTTTCCATCGGCCGGAGTAAAACCGCATCGGCGACTTCTTGATCGGCGAGCGCCTCCGTTTGGACGTCGCAAAAGCGTCGACGCCTGTCGACGCACCGCGCAAAAGCTCGCGATCATGACGGACAAATGGCGCCATTACCGTCCCCGTTTTGCGTTCCCTAGCGTCCCACTCACCCGAAGGACGAGCCACTGCAAAAGACCTCCGAGCGGACTTTTGCAGCATTATTAAAGTTGAATTAAATTAAGTGCGCGTCTCTCTCTCTCTATCTCTCTCCCTCTCTCAGTGCGAATTGTGTCCACCAAAGAGAGGGTAGAGTCTGCGGTAGCACTGCGGGGCACGTTATGCAGCACAGAAGTCTGCCCCATGAAGATGTCTTTACCATCGCCACAAAATGCCACACAGTTTGCAAATCAAAGAAGCACAGACGCAGTAAACAATAAACCAAAACGAATAGAGTTATTACGAAGCGGCATGATTGTGATTTTGGTGGCCCGGGGTTTGATGATGCAACGGTCCGCTCGGGAAAACGGACCGATGAAGCCAACTCCAAAATGTCCTCGGGTGACACTGGTGAGCGATGTGTGTGTGTGTGTGTGTGTGTGTGAGAGTGTGTTCCTCGGCAATCCCAGAACTCGATGGTTGGGTCGTAATTAGTGTCTTTCAATTGCACGCAAACCCGGTTGGGCACGGGTTTTTCGAGGTGGATGAATGTTTAATTACTGGGGCCTTGTATCGCTTGAGGGGAGGAATGGTGGACGCCATTTTTTATAGAGCGAATCATTTGAAACGGTTCCAGTTTAATCAAACGGAAAGGGGAAAAGGCAGCGGTGGTGGTGTGCCCCTGTTCAGTGGGTAGAAAGGGAGGATGAAGAGATGCTGATTCAATTACATCCCGATCATGCTTGGAGGCATCATTTTGTGAGTTCGTGGTCAGCTACTAAATCAGAGGTCAATACGTTTCAGAAGAATGGAGCTTGCTGTAAGGACTTTATCCACTATTTGCCAGGAGACTACAATGTTTAATTTTTATCATACTGTTATCTAGGGAAAAAACAATTTCAAACCATTCAATAACGCGTTTGCTCATAAATATCGAAAGCGATGCCATAATTAATGCATCCCTGTGTGCTTTTACCTGCTCACGTTGCATCGCCGGCTTGCATCACGATCTTTATCTCAGCTCAAACTCAAACCAGCAAAGAACGGTCGTGGAATATTTCCCACAGCTAAATGCTCTTAGAACTCTTTTTGACGATTTGCAAAAGCCCCCTTTGACCCGGAACGGGACCTTCTTGGCTGGTGGCTATGGTTGTTCGTGGTAGCCGCAGGATAGTCACGCTAACGGCACATTTCCTCCGGGCTTTGACACTCTGGTACCACCGGCAGTGTGCTCAAGGGAAGTAGCCGTGGTACTGCCAACGGTTCGTTGCTACTTTCTCGATCTGTGCGATTTGGCAATGGATATTCAATCGATCGGTTATCAACGATAAGGCCAGAGGGGAGAGTTTAAGCAGGGTGCTTGTTTAATACCATCGTTCGGCTCGTACTGGGCGGTAATCATTATGGTGGGGTGATTCTTGTTTGGCTCTTGTGCAATTATACAATTCTACCGAGTGAGCTAACAATTCCTTATCAGTTGTAAAGCTTTAACGGGTTTAACAAAATTAAAGAAAAAATATCATTAGATGAAGGGATTATTTTTTAAGGTAAGTGACTGTCTAAAGAGATGTAAAATTAAAGCAAAATTATTTCTTGCAATATTATTATTAATTATTTTATTTCCTATATCACATTTTTTATACACAAGCAACAAACACAAAATATTCATAAAACTATACATTCCATTTCCATTCATCCTTATCATCTTCTACATTCAACATATAAGTATCGAAAACAAAACATTGCACAAATACAAAACCAAAAACGCTCTCCGTTTCCTATTGAATCCATTCCAGCATAAGTAGCGCCACTCGAAATTCAATCAGAAAAAGAAAGATAATGTTATTCCTCAATCCCGGATTCGGACAGCTTTACCGCAAATAATCGGCGCGGCCCATAATTATGCTCTCGTGACTGTTTAAGAGGCTCGCGAATCAATGAATGAGCATACACTCGGGGACGCCGTTACGGTTTGCGATCGCCGACGGTTGTACGACGATTTTAACAGTGCGATGAAGGAAAATGGAAAGGACACATTTTTACGATAACTACCAAATTAGACCCCGACAAGTGTCGTCAGTTGCTGATTTGAGCGGTGTCTGGTCACTCGTAAGTACTATGAGGCACACATTTTGAAGCGTACAAGTATACTCTTTGCGAAGATTTGCAATGGGTTTGTAATAATTGTGTATGCGGTTGTTAAAGCAGTACTCGCTCAGAGAAGATGATCAATATTATATAAAAAAAATACACGTTTGAAGTAGATAATAATATACAAAAAATATTTAGGGATATTTTGCAAATGAATCGCCAAGCAACATAAGCCAGGGAGATGCTGTCTCACGAACGGTGCATATGACACTGAAAGGAAAGGAACAAAGAGTGGCACTTGTTGCCGTTTAACGGATTGAAGTGGAACTCACTCTCTCAGCATTCATTCTCTCTCGTTGCAGTAAGATAGTTTTGTTCGCTACGAAAGATCTCTTTGAAAGTGAAATTAAACTAAACGTTTATTATGCTTTGGTTTCTTTGTGAGCCACACTGTTTTAAGGTGGCCGAATTTTGAAAGAACTTTTTTTCTTTCCCTGTTCCTGCTCCTGTTTTTGTAGCCATATTCGCTGCTGCCCTAATTTCGTTCCGCCATCAAACTGGTTGACTAATCACTTGTCCTAGAGCCGGCTAGCTTCATGTAACTGACAAAAAAGCACTGACTTTGGGCGGCTAAAAGCACCGGCATACAAAGTAGCCCGGTGTGCCCTGTAGTTCGCTGATTTATTTCCGTTGAATTTCTGCTGATATCTTTCCATCCATCCCCGAGTTTCGCTAGCGTAACAGAAGCTATCGTCTGGACGCTTTAAAACGCGACACAAGGCATGCTGTTTTCGATATTAAAGTTTTACGGAGATTACAACGTATTGCGCTACTGTATCCGTTTTTTTTTTGTGGTTTTTAAAAGCCCTCCATAAATCTCACATAAAACGCATCAGCTGCCCTCACCCAGAGAGATTTACAAGCCACCGGAGACTTATAATTTACCTCAACAGTCTCATTTTCAATCGATTGTTTTCCGTTGCCTTCATGCGACTTTGATCAACGCGGACAGTCTTTTCGTAATATTATTATAAAAAAGAACCCTACCGGCCCGGTTGCAGACAGGAGATTTTTTTTTCCCTCAAACTTACCACCCAAGAGGTTCACAGCATGTGAGCCCGAACTGGAACCGATCGGATCTCGATCACTACGGGCTCAAGATCGATAGCGGATGCAGTACGTCGCAACGCAACGTCTCTGTACGGCTGGTACGCACTAGCGCTCGGATGTCCAGCGCCTGGTACGCTAAAGCCGAGCGAGCGCCACCCGGATCGGTGGCCCTAAAACGGCTCTCGAGTTAATTGATTTATTTGCTACAGTTTTTGCGGACGAAGGCAATGGCAAATTATACACTCTCCGTACGAGTAATTGACGATTGCACTAGTGCACTTAAGTTTTATGGCACTTTGCGCGAGTGAGTGTGTTTAAAAGGGACGGGAAAAGCGAGAGAGAGAGAGAGTGTATGTGTACCATTTCCTACTGATAGCCATTCTTACCATTCACAAGAGCGCCAAATTACCGGCTATGAAGACATTAGGGCAGTGCAGTTGATCATGCTCATGGGTAAAGCAGTCGCCAATCTTCATCCCAACATGCTCCCAGGGACGCTCGCCGTCATTCCTAGCGCACGGAACCCTTTCGCAAACACCCGGAGCGGAATGTTGGTCCTATTTAATTATTGAGTTTTGCATTTTCTTCCCACCAAAAGATGCCACAGGAAAGAGGGCCACACAACGAACGGTTAGCAGGCATTATGGTGTTATCGCGCTTGAACGACCCCGCTGGCTTAAAGCAGCTTAAAAAGTCATGCGTTTGTCCGAAAAATGTTTTACGATCCTCATAACGCAAGCGCCCACCTTACCCTCCTGCCCAGGTGTTCCCTCCCGGGGGGAAGGCTACGGTCGCATCCCACGCAAGTATTCCATCGACGACGTTTTACGACAAATCAATTAGTTTATTGCGCCGAGCAGCACACCCATTACGACGCCGTGCTGTACCTTGTTTTGTTGTACGCAGAGGCAAAGCAAACAATCCGCTCGTAAAGAAGAGGAACGGATTATTTACACCCAGGTCGGTACGCGCAAGAAGGTTAGTGAGCTTTTGTGTTGTTGTTGCTGGAGATGTTTATTAAACCTCAAATACATGACACACCCTCCCGGCAGTTCATGGTAGAATCGATTGGAAAAGAATAGAAATGTTGTTATAATAGCAAACAAAAGACTTTCTACCACAAGCGACGAACCCTAGAAGAGGCTTGTTCAGCACTGCGGCTAGCATTGACGCCAGCAGCCGGTCACAACGGTCAAAACACAAATTGAATTTTCATTTTTATTATTACCCCGTTCCTTTACCATCCCACCGTACAAACGGACCCTGTCAAGTGTCTCGCTTAATCCCTATGTCCGCCCGCAAGACTGTATCTGACTGTCTGGAATTTATTGATCCCATAACTTTTGCGCCAGTTTCAGGTACGGCGTGTGCGTGTGCACCATGCGTACATCCATCTCGTACCACTCCGCTCTGCCCCCCCTTCCTCCCTACCCCTCATTCCCCAGAGACGCATCCTGTAAAGCTTTTCCAGGGTTTCCGTGGTCCGTTTATTTTAACCGCGTGTCGAATATCTGGTACATTTACCATCACTCAGCAATGCTAAAGAGCTACGAATCGACGGCCAAACGGCCACTACGCCGGTGGTCCATCCGTTCGCCATGGGACGGGACCTGCAAGCCGTTGTTGCCATTTGCTGCGCGTGATGTGATGGGCCCCGTTGTGTCCGACGGGCTTCGATGTGATCGAGCTCGCCGTGGCTTTCTCGATGGCGGTGGTTGTTGATTTTAACGTGTCTTTTTTTTGTCGTCCCCCCCCCCTTACCGGTGCTCTCTGCTGCTCTCCTGGGAGATGTCCGGAACGGATCGGTGTAGTTTGCGTTCATTTGCACCGGCAAGTTTGGGAGGGGAGCAACTATCAGTCCGGACGAGTCTTACCCTTTTCTTCCTTTCCATTGCTACTCTTCATTTATTGTTATTGATATTAGTTCGCACGACTGGCAGCTTCAACCGATCCGGGTTTCGGCCACGGGTCTTGACAATTTGGTTGTGTGGCTTGTTTTTTTTTTTGTTACTGCCACTCTGCAGTCATTCCATCAAAACCGATTTTGCGAACCGGCATTGCCCTGGCTGCTGGAAACATTGATTACCGGGAATGGGCAGCGGACAAATCACATGTCGATCTTCGGAACATCTCGAGTCTCGGGAAGCCAACGGGTGCGATGAAGGTTCCCGGTCGCCCGAAGGAAAAGTGAAAAAACAATTAAAGAACGCCGAGCGCTGCACAAAACCGACCCCGGGCGCAGTTGGAATTACAGTTAACCAACTGTTAATGCCTCGTCCGGCAATCGGATGGTCCGTTTTATTGGACCGTTTTGAACCACGGCATTACGCTAACGATGCTCAATTATTCGGTTTGATTATTTTTATGAGCCACTCTCGCGGTACGGCGGACGATACTGGCATCGGGCAGGTTGATTGGATTTTTGATCTTATTTCTTGTGGCGCTTGTTTGGTGAGAGAGTTCTTCAAATGTCGCGTGTGTATCTACCATTTGATATTTTTGTATATGTTTTTTGTAGTTCAATTGTAACAAAATACCTTGACCTTTCAATAAGAACTGTACTGATTCGATCACGCTAAAAAGATGCTAAAGTGTTCAATTGAAGTGTTATATTCTTCCTTTATTTGTATTGTTTTAACTACACCAAAAACTTTATCACAGGTCTGGTCAGTAGTTTTGGTTTGAAACTCTATTTTTCTTTAACAAATCGAATGGCTTGTCTCGCCAAAAGAAGTAAACTACGCTAAATATGTAACAGTGCGGTCAATTATGCTGACATACCACATGTGTACCGCCAACTGTTCTTATTATCGTGCTTCTCAAAATCGGACTCTGTCCCAAAACTGACCAAAGCGTCCGCTCAGCTAACTTGCGCCCCCTTAGTGACACCGCAATAACTTAATTAACTCGTGATCTCTTTACTCTGTTTTTGCCGCCTTTTTAGTTGTTCCAGCCACCTTTGGGTACGAATGGTTGGACAGGGAAAGTGTGGCGGCCAACACGGCGGAAAAATAACAACATTACCACTAGAATAGCTGTGAAGTATTCGGCTCCGAGCACCGAGGGTCGGTGAGGTGGCACTGTTAACGCACCTTTTCATACATGCTGCTCAGTGGTGTGCACCGATTATCATATTATGCGTGGTGGGAAACCGCAAAACGCTTTGTTGTTATGGTGGACGTTATTATAACCACTTCAAGGTGAAATGGCAAGTCAGTTCATTTTGTGATATCAATAGTTGTAGCGTTTAAAAGTATCGTGCATGTTGTTGTTCTGCTTCTATTTAAAAGAGGATTTTTTTCTGTTATAAATCTCGCTTCAAGGCCAGTAGTTGGTTTCTTCTAATTAAAATCTGTAATCGACTCCCAAATGAGATTTTTGCCCAAGTTCATCGCCATGGCACAACGTTGCAGGTTGCCTCCACGCGTTGAAGAGGCGGCGGCTTTTTTGCTTTCATATGCAAATTTTCGCTTGCCAACGACTACTGCTTTCGGTGAACCTTTGAACACAAGTTTCCACCATGTTAGCGACACTTTGCAGGGTGTCCTCATACGAACCGCGGATGGAAGGTAACTGGGTTGAGGATAATTGAATTAATTATGATTAAAAAGCAAACGTTACCCTCGCGCGGGTCAAAGTGACCAAATCGCAACAACAGCCAGAATAACGGCCAGCTGAAAGAGGGAAAAGCCAAACGTGTCAGCGAGAAGACGAAAAAGAGCCTGCAGAATACCGACACTCCGTTGACTTTCTTGCGTTGAAGGCTGCGAATGCGCAAGCAGCGCGATCAGCATCCTAATTAATGAAGCTCGGCACGAGTTGTTCGCATAGCTGTCGATCCTTTTTTGCGCTGGGCCGTACACAAAGTTTGTGCGAATGGAGTAAAAACGATCTGCGCTCCTGCTGTAAGCAACACGACTCACTCTAACTCGTCCTAAGCCGTCCTGCCGCAGCCTGTAGCAGCGCGCAGTCTACTAATCAAGTCGCCGCACGCCACATCACGGGATCGATTTATTGCGTGCGCGACAAGCTTCTGGCCAGGCTTCTGCCATGGTGCCAGGGCCTTTTCTAGCCCGTCCACACCATGCCTTCGGGAGATGTGACGATTAATGATCACATTTTGCCGACACGACTCGAAGCACAGCGGTGTACGCAAACCTAACCGAGCCCCGTGCGGGAGAATCCCCCGGAGGACTCTCACCGGGGCACACCGATGGACATGGCTGTGGACCTGGCCAGTGCTGCGACACTTGTTTGACTATTTCGCTTTCTGCACCGTTTATTGCATGTCGCTGTCTAATTAAAAAGAAACTTAATTAATTTATATAATTAATTATATTTTCAACCAGCCCGCTTAGGAGTATCCCCGCTCGGGGATCGCGACGAAGCGTCGAGAGATAAAAAAACGAATCAGCCAGCGGTTGGTGAAGATAGAAGTAAGCGACCATTTTCCTGTCACCGTTTCCGACGCCAAAAGATGTTTTCATTTGGAGATGTTGGGGTGTGCTTTTTTTTCCTAAGCGTCAGGTAGCATAATGCTCAGTGAGCAGCGGGTGAGGAAATGATGCATCTACCACTTGCCTCATTTTGACTGGACTTTGCGGCATGGTGGCTGATGATAAAGGGAGTGGTTTACTGGAAATAAATAAGAATTTAAGAAATTTAAGAAATAACTATCAAGAGCCATCAAGAGGTTATATTATTTTTATGACAGATTTTTAATTAACTATTTTTATTAACTTAACAATAAGAACAACTCCAAGATCACAAACTTATTCAATTATCTCATCCAATAAAGTGTTTCTTAACAAATTTATGTTCTTCTATGAATATTAAGCCTAAAACATTGTATATATTATTGTTTTAGTTCATTTAAACGTAGGTTCTATATATATGACTGTAGTTAACTTATTTTTAAACATTTTTTCAAACCACCAGTCCATTTGAATGATGATAAATCTCCCTACTATATCTTCCTTCTTTCCTATACATATTTATTACTATATCTCTCCTATACCTATTTATCTTAACCACCTCTTATCTCAAGAAGTTATATAAATAGGGCTATTTTGAAAGGTTATTCAGAATCATGGAAAATTCCATAGTAAAAATAATTAGGTGAGTTGTTTTTTGCTTTTCAAATTTTCAATACAAATATATAGTTACCGTTATTCTAATTTGATAATTGGATGAAGTGCAACACCACCATACCTTTTGAGTTTTCATGGAATATACGTAATTAATTTTATTGGTTCATTGTTTGTCAATAGAGCTGATCTTACCTGAAATGATTTTTTTTTATTCTGTAGGGACGGTCAGGCCCGTATTGTGTGACTAAGTGTACCCGTCCATATCAAGATTGTAAATCCTGCGTATGGGGGGTTGTGACTTAATGTACCCATAGCAGAATAGTCAATCCTGCGTATGGAGGGCGGTAGTGGTCCGAATGAGATTCGAACCGGCGACGGGCCTTTTGACAGCCTTACGCCGTTACCACTGGACCACCGAGCCGGCCGCTAAATGAATTGATTTTTGTTGCGCATGGTTTTTAGCCAGCGTGTTTTAACCAATTTTTTTTAGTCGTAATAATTTCCAATAATTTACATATAGTTCATCATTCTCAATTATTACTTCGCGTACTTAGGGCTTATTAAGTATGTTTATTTTTTGTACATTTTAAAGTTTTCTAGCAAATTTATGCATGCAGGAAGCTACACTCATGCCTATTCCACCCCAGTAGTCGTACCCCTTACTCACATCGTCCTCAGGTCTGTGTGTTGCAGTTGCTACCATCATAGCATGACACGTGCGCTCCTACTTAAGCGTCACTCGCAAAACACCGGCATAGCTGTTTAGTTTCATTTAGCTGGAAAAAAACCCTACCGGAATAAAAACCGTCGCGCAGCGCACTGCTGAGCGAAAAAGATTTATAGATTGTCTTCCGATCGCGATAGAGCCGTTTCGTAGACAGACTACATCATACGCTGGCCGTCCACCGGTATCGTCCGTCCGGGGCCGTCCAACATCGGTGATTATCGTCTTTAGAGCTACCCGTGATGAGAGCGGAGATGAAACGCCAACCTGCAGCGCTCGTGCGTAAGTAGGTATGAGCCGGTTAAACAGCATAAGCAGGCAGCATAATTTTCTATAAACACCTTACCTCTTTATCTGCTTAGAAGCATCATCGTGCGATCGTGTGCGTCGTGCATACGCTTGTGGCAGCAGGTTGGGGGATGTGTCTGTTTTTGCCTCCTTCCCTAAACCTCTCCGTGGCTAACGATTGCGTTATTTTTTCAATGTTTCCTCCAGAGTCGCCAACATAAAGTGATGATCTTCAGCAAATGGTTTGAACCGGTTGGCGTGAGACTTTAATCGTAAGCTGCAAATCTTAGCGCCGGTTGGAAGCCTTTTGAGATCATCCGAACGGTCGACGGTCGGGAGAAGGCGGATAATGTGCATTATTATGTGCGCACCGCCTTGTAAGTTACTGACCAGCGCAACCTGTTAGATATACTTATAATCGTGAAGATAAAAAAGGCACACAGAAACACCCGATCTGCGCACAAACTGGTGCCTTCCCCGGTGCTGTTTGTGCTGATCTTAATCATGGTGCTTAGAAACACTCCGTATGGGGTCTGGTTCGCTGTGTTGCCTGCACAGGATTAAAGAAACGCTAATTAACCTTCTGATGGACCATATTTACGATATTGGCGATGTGGAGAGCTTCCTTTGGAGTAGCAGATGGTTGCAATATTATTCAACTCCTTGGGGTTTCTTCACATTTCTGCACAACTACAACCTTCATATATAATTATGAATTAAAAACTGTAGACAATAAAGACCCATAGCAATGACATCGTTTGCAAAAGAGTTGAAGTCATTTAAACTACTTCCCCTTTTGATTGTTTACCGTTTAACAGACCGCAGCCTCTAAATGTCCATCGTTTCATAATGCGTTGCCTCCTGCGTGATTGCGAATCAATCGCGTGATTTTCAGCCTCATGAATCTCATCATCTTCATCATCATCATCAGCTTTATTACCATCATCAGCCGTTCTTCCTTTCCTCTCAGTGTGCGATCACTCTCGATTTCCGAAGCAGCCGCAGCATATTTCTGCACGATTGAAAAACGATCCTCACCGTTAGCATCGCAACATAGCCTTGCCCCGCCGTTACTAAACATCCAACCCCTCCTTCACCTCTGCAATCAAAAAGCTTTTCATTCCAGCATTCTCCGCTCCCCCGCCCCACAGCAAAAAAGAGAAGAAAAAAACAACAGAACCAATCATATTCACTCTCCTCCATCGAACGACCAGCAGGACAAGAAGGTTAGCATATATTCGCTCGTTTTTTTTTATGGATCTCCTTTTAAGGATACAGGTTTACCTACTTTAATTTTTATTCATAATCAGCTTACAGCCTGCGCGAGGTATGGTGCGATGGTGGAGCGTGAGGGCAGCAACAAATGAATGAAGCACCGTTTCAACCGTTGACTGGCGCCTGGTCTTTCCTCTGTCGGCTCCATCCCCTTCCACCATACCATTCCTCCCTGGCTGCTGGATAGTTTCGTTCTGAATTCAATTTACTCTGACACTAGCGGTAGGTTCTTATGAAACCTTCCATTTGGGTTTCTTGTTGGTTCTCTTCTTGCCTTTCGATCAGTTTGTAGATCATTGACAGCGAGATAGCGAGAGCCTTGAGCAACGGGATGGTGAGTAAACCGTGTGTGTCCTGCAACACGATGGTTTACGTAAAATTGCGCAACAGAGAACGAGATTTTTATGAACGGAACCAGCTTCTACGAGGTCATTAAGCCGTGTCGGGCTTTGTTTATGTTTGGAACAAAGATTTTTATTTTATTATTTATGCTACTTCATGAAAGCACGATACCATGGTCGCCCTCACGATTCGCTGTCCAAAAAGCTATATCTCGGGCGATGATCTTCATTCGCATGTTTTCGACGACCACACCCGACGCTCCAGAACGATGACTTGCAGAGAAAAATAGCCACCCTCAAGAAGGCTCCTCCACAAGGTAGACAAATCACCATAGCTAAACACATTCATAACTCCACGGCAAATGTTTAGTACGGCACGATTATCCGATCGCACGGTCTGGCTTTGAGGAAGGTATGGAATGAAAACACCACCTCGAAATAGAGATGTGAAAGCGTTGTTGTGGAGCATGGAGCAGCGAAACACTTAAAACATACGAGAGTGTGTGTATCTAGCGACTGATGATCGTGTGTTATCATACCTTGGTCCACCACACTCCATCCATCGCTCTGGACATGTGGGAGGACGCTGATTGCTCTCAAAAATCTTCAACCGGACCACCTATCAGGATGCTCTGCAAAAAGCTTTCGGTGGACCTTTGCTGTAGTTGACAACGATGTTTGACCCTATTCATGGTGGGCCTTGTGCAGCGTCCAAGAATCAAGCCAAGCTCAACACCGTCAGGTCATGTGGGCCTAAAGTTTTTTGGGACGCGAAGCACGAAGCTGGTGCAATAGGTTTCCATCAACGGAGTGTTAGTTTGTGACATGGTTGTAAAAAATTTTAGCGAATAGTTTGATCGATCGGTTTGCTGATGGTTTGATTGGATTATTTTGCAAAATGTTTGTCTTATGAAATCTTAATGCTCCCAATTTAATTTAAAGGAATGATAAGATGTTAAAAAACGGAAGCACGAAGCTGGTGCAATAGGTTTCCATCAACGGAGTGTTAGTTTGTGACATGGTTGTAAAAAATTTTAGCGAATAGTTTGATCGATCGGTTTGCTGATGGTTTGATTGGATTATTTTGCAAAATGTTTGTCTTATGAAATCTTAATGCTCCCAATTTAATTTAAAGGAATGATAAGATGTTAAAAAACGGATACTTTAAAGAACAAAGTCGATTAATTTATAATATCTTTTTGCAATTGTGTAATTGGCTGAGACCGAAAAGAGAAGAATGTTTATGAGAGTTTTAAAATAAGGATAGGATATGAAGTAAGAGTGATTCCATTTCAGAAATGTTACATGGCAAACAAACTTAGCTTAGTACGATTTTGTGTATTTTTGAACCATCAAATTCATACTCAAAATCAGTCAAAGCATCGTTTCAACCAGATCCAATGAAAAAGTGAGTAATACATGTAAAATAAATTATATCGTATTTTGTTTATAATTTTGCAAAATCATCATTCGAAGTTTTTTAATGTTAGAATTATGTAGCAGCTGAGAATTGCTCACCTCGACACACAATTCCATGTAATAGAAACTAACTATAAAGGTATATCACTTCAGCGTTACTTACCATACGTAAGAATGGTCTCAAAACTCAATTATAAAACCAATCAGCTGTCTATTTCCCCATGCCTCGTTGTCCAGCATCGAGGATATCCGCTTCTTCATATAATTGTATAATTATTGTAATTAGTTACCAATAAAGCCGTAAATTAGCGTCCCTCCATACACACACACACTGCAAATGGGTCGACTGCGTAGCCAACCGTTCGATATGAAATCTCCTAAAACAACACTTCAAATGGCACCGGTAAACGAACGAGATACGAGCGGGTCCGTTCGGAATGATCTTTATTAATTATAAATGACCGTCTCATTGCCATGTCGTGTGTGTGTGTGTCTCTAGCCGGCATACCAGTACCGGTTGCAATCCAATCCATTTGCCACTCTAATATGCGTTTTGATGGTGCGTTTGAAGTTCGATTTCAATAACAACACACCGTCACCACATATTGGGACAGCCGGTATCGCCCCGTATCATTAGTGTTGCCAGCTCTGTCCAAAGATTTGCCATCGGCGGAGGGAGGATGGCTTTTTAATTATAAACTCATTTTCAACAGCTCCCCCGTTCGGAGTGTAGCAGCAAACTGAATCCGTATGTGTGGTGCGCTGCATTTCGCATAACGCCTTGACCAGCTAACGTGCAAGAAGTTCGCACCGTGCTTCCCATCGCGGGTGCGCGACCGCTCTGACACTAATGTGGCGTTCCCTCCCGAAACGTCCCTGCAGGCTGTGGACGATCGTTCGGTTTTAGTGTGTCGGTACCTGTTGGAGCGCAACCTGAATTAGTTCAACTTTTACCGGCATCCCTTCACTGGGTGCGCATACCGGTTATCGCGAGCCGGCCCAGCCCAGCCTTGCTGCCGACCATTTACGTTTACGGACAGCCCCGACAGCACCGTCCATTAGAAGACCGCGCGACTCCCCGACGATGGTCACTCTTTTGGGCAAACTTTCCACTTGACCTCCGCCAGTGTGTGACGATGATCATTCGTTCGTTCGTGGGACAGTCCGTCGCGGATCGCTTATCGTGATCGTAAAATCACATTTCACTTCGATTTCCGACATCTTTTGCGATTTCTAACGTCACACACCGCGGGTTCGATGTTTGGAGTTACCCAAAGCGCCGCTTTACCTTGCTGATGCGACACTAGCAGTGCTATACTGCTCCACGGACAGCCATAAGCGTCTCAACTGCACAAGATGTCTCCATTTGCTGTTTGTCTTGCTCAAAATCGAACCGTTCGAAGCAGCTATAAAATTTGATATCGATTATGTTCAGTACCCACCGCAGTGCTCCTACCACCACTGCCAGCCAGACGAACTCCGGGGATAACCGTTTTGTTGTCATAAAGATCCGTATCAGGTTTAGGCGCTCTCCGGCACGGGAACAGCACCGACCGCAGACACTTGCGGGTCACGATCGTGATTATGGGCCCCGGGTGTAGAGCACTCAGACCAGATCACACGCTCGAGGCAGTGTAGTTAAAGTGCTTCGACAGCCTTTTGGTGGAAAACCATCACCAAGCGGGGAGAAAGACTTCGATGCACGGAGCGATGCAAACCTCTGTTGGTCCACCTGGAATAAGGTAAACCGTTGAGTGGGGTGATCGTATAAAATGCTAATATCGAAACGGCTTAACGTTTACAGGGATTCAAGTACACATAACATCCTCCATGATAACCACCCAGTCCTCCCTGTCCCGACCCTGTACGCTTGGGAATTTTGCTTACACTGCGCGACACTGCACACACCCGCACCGGGTGATGCCATCTCGGCTGCGATCGATGAAATAATTTATTTTTAATGTTACCAATAAAATCCTCAGCAAACAGCCATTAACCCGATCCATTGCATGGTCCGTTCCAACAGTCCGGGTGGTCGGATTTCGGGTCGGACGATCGGGATCGATTTGTGAGAATTGAGATTTCTGTCTCGTCCATTTTCGAGACAATCGCACTCGCAACACAAGCCTGTCGAGGTTCCGTGGTTGATGAGCTTGATTAGCAGGTGTTTATTGATGCTTTTTCCATGATGCAGAGTGCTCTTCAACATCCAGCCATGCGTCTCGATCTCGATCGTTCGATATCAGTGAAGCAACTAAGCGGATTACAACGGTTCCGCTGTCGTGCAATTCCCCTTTAGTTTCTAGTTCGTCCAACTCAGGGCTGCACCTTATTTGCTTGCGGTCGGCTAGATAACAATTGTCTATGTCTACCAAATATTGGAGAAACGATCAATAGGTGTGTTGTTTGTTTTCGAACGTGGGAGGGCCGGCCTGCCCGGTGTTGATCAAGAATCGCTAATCACCGACACAAACTCATAATCACATGAATTATGTGACGGGCGTGCGAGAAGAGACGCTGGACGTCTTTATTGTGTTCAATTTTAAATCTGTTGATTTAATGTACTTAGCACGATGCGCGAAGAGGCTTAAAGGTTTATGCAATCAATGAGCAGCGCCAGATTGCTGGTGAATAGCAAAATAAAACATTACGACAGAGAAAAGTATGGTTTAAAAAAATTAGCACAAAATTTGTGATAGTTTGATTAAGTTGATTGGTGGACGAATCGTCATTTGTTTGTTGAGGGCAAGACCTGGCAGTGTTTTGTACCGTTCACAAATCTGAATAAGAAATGACGTTATTGAAATTGTTTTTGTTTTGCTCGTTTTTGTAATGCTATCTCTATTTAAAAAAATAAACTCAACAAATGGGGAGCAAAGGAAGCTCAACAAACAAACAAAAACGGAATAGTGCTTAATATCAGCACTTCAATTATAATAAATCAGTATCAGACAAATCTAGCAAAGTATTATTGATAGAAATTACATTTAACAATTTAAAGGATTTTCTTCCAATTATTTTACCATTTGTTACACATTTATGACAAAGAAAATAATACTATATAGCATTTTATAAAACTTTTCATATATTTACAACAAAACGTAACAAATTGGATAAATCTTCTCCGCAACTTCAATAAATAATTAATAGTTTACATCTTGAGATGTTTC
>KB671909.1:260420-349416 GCA_000349105.1 Anopheles epiroticus
CAATATTGGAACTTCACCGAAAAATGCAAATTGAAGAAACAAAGTCTTTTGTATTACCTTTTGATTGCTTTTTTTTCTGCTCGGTTTCTATTTTTTCAATTTACAAATATTACATATCAATTTAAACAACAACAAAATACAAAAAACTTGCCAATGGTCCAATGATCGAAAAACACAAAAACAGATCCATATTAAGCGTAATAGATGTTCAGTTAAACGTACGCAAACCCTACGGATCGTCTCGATTTGCTTCACTTTCAATCAGCAAAAGCACACCCAAAAATGACCCCCGGCGTTCCATGACTTGATCAACGGTGACGGTGCCATTGCAAATACTTCCCTGCCCACGAAGACCTCAAAATGCTCGCTCCCCCGCATCTCCTTTCTTCGGTGTAAATGTAGACAATTTACAGTAATTCATTTTCTAAATTACCCGATTGTCTATCAATGCTACCGACTGCTCGGGGCGATGGCAAAAGCGAACGAAATGAAATCTCCATTACGATTTCTGCCCCCGTGTGATGCGTACGGCCGAAGCCCTGACTGATCATTCCCTACTGTCTACCGCTTTGGCCGTCGGGTTGCCATAGTTGTTTTGGGGTGGAGAAGGCGGTGCAGCAACGAGGCAAAGGCTCATCGTTCGCCTAGCCAAGATACGTCCAATCAAAACTATTCACCCGTCCGCACAATTGCGGTCTGGAATGCTTGTACGTAAGTGACCTGCCACATCGTACACCCTTCGCCTCAGATCGAGAGCGCGCAATCGCACCTTCCACTCCACTCTTTGCCCACCCATTCCCATGCCAAATGCCGGCCCGCGGTTTCATTAACGGTAGCATTAGTGCGATGAAAATATTTAATACGCCGGCCGCGCCTGACCCGGCCCCATTGTGCCGAATGGCAGAAGTCGATCAAAGCGATCTTCTCCCGGCAGACTGGCCCGGTTTAGCCACACGATCTGGTGGCAGCATGACCCCGGCAGCATTGTTCGCCGCCCGGCATGACGCACGATGACGTCCCAGTATGCAGACCGTTCGCACGGGCATCCATTTACGATCGTGCTGTGCCTCGGGGAGCACGAATTCCCGCGCACGGGAGACGATCAGGCCAGGTTGCGGGCATTTGACAGGACCTGCCGGCTTTGAAACACCATTTCCCGCCCCGCCCTGCTACCCCGCTCCCAACAGCTAGACAGTGTCGTTGAACAATTGCTCACCTTCACCAGCTACCCTTAAAAGCTCCAAAACTGCCAATCCTCAACTGATGCAGACGAGGGAATGAGGGTGGCTCACCGCGCAAGGGAGTTTGGAGGCGAGAAGATTAAGATTAAATTTATTGTATATGGATTTCTTCAATGAAATTGACCCAACCTATTCCAGTGCCCCGGCTGCTCGAGTGCCGGCAGCTGGCTAGGCCGTTTAAATGCGGCCGCCCCGTAGCTGATGGCTGCCAAAATGTTATCCTCACCGAGTGTGGCTCATTGTAAGCGGGAAAATGAAAATCACCTCGTCGTTACTGGAGCACTTGCGTGACAGCCTGCCAACACGCCGTTACTCATATGTGCGCCCGAGGAAAGCGTGCACATGTCACAGGGATGAAAAGAAATTCCATCCCGATTATGTCACACGGGAAGCTGTGTGCAGAGTGTTAAACAATTTTCAAAACTGATTTGATGGCGTGACACCGGTGAACCTGCCGTGCACGGCGAGGGATTGAATATGTAGGACATCATTTGTTGGATGGGCCGCAGAGCAATTGCTGGGGTGTTTTGTCGCAACTCATGCTATGTAATGACCAAACTTGGGATTTTACGGATATAAAACGCGACCAGCAATTACGGCAGACGGTTGCTGATGCTTGTTTAATCAAAATGAAATCCTAAAATGATCATAAAGAATTAATGATGCCATCTGATTCCTCGAAACAGATAATGATGATCTAAACTGATAGCAGTTGATGATCCATATTTGACAATAAATTACTCGTAGTGAGTAGTCTAAACAACAAAGTAGCGATATGAAACGCCACAAATCATTCAAAATATAGGAATAATGCCAAATAAGGAGCCAGGAACTGGAAAAGCTTTAAAACTTAGGAAAAACTAAAAAAATCAGTTCGCTAATCTTTACTTGTTTTATCGTACGTGTTTTCTTTTATTGCCTAAAGAAAGTTATGCAGCAAATAGCAATTAGCCATCATTTCAGCTTAAGCTATAAATAACATCGAGCTGTCGGCCTTAAACAAGAGGATTGGGTACAACATAACTGACGACAGGAAAATAATGAATATGAGAGAATTAGAAGGAAATTAAAAAGATATGTGGCATAATGTATGGAAGCTTGCAGGATAAAGTGCACAGCTAGAAAGCTTATTGAATTTTAATCTCTTTTCTTTACATAATATGTAAATGTGACATTGTAATATGTAAGGTCAATACAAAACAATAATAGTTTCAAAAGAATTTCTTAGAATAATATCACACAAATCACAAGTATATTACTGTATTAACTAGGACTAACAGTTTTTTAGTTGATGTTACATGTTAATTTTATATCTGTTTTTTGTAAAAATGTTGAAAATACCGTGGCATTCAAACGTAAATTATTCAATTTAAAATCAAAACACAAAAACTCAATACAATTTAAAATACTTTCTTATAAGTTGACATTTCAGTAACTCACTACGCAAATCTCCAGACTGAAACATTATGGAAAAGCACTGACCCCAGGCAACGAGCCAAGCACACACACACACACGGTGGCCTCTATTCCAAGTTTGGTAGAAACGTGAAACTTCAATCAAGCGATCACTCGTTGTCTCCAGTCCATCAACAGGTTGTCAACGGAGCCAGCAATGAAGCAGGCTAGCTGCCTGCCGACCACCCCAAAAGGATGTCCACGTACCGTACCGATATCGACTGACGTAACGGCTCGTTATCCCCCAAGGATACATTGGCATCATGCCATTAATTAGAATAGATAAGAGCTGTCAAAAACGCAACACCAAACAGCGCACCGTGGTGAATTCCGCACAACGGTAAACACACTTTCCATTTCGTCCCCCGGCTGTCTTAAGCGTGAACCATTTGGGCATCGCAGATCTTCGCAACACTCAGGACACGGCGTCCTCTAGCTGACCAAAACCGATCCCAAGATACGGCCCGTGGTCCCGTGTGGTCCTCTCGAGCACGGCGTCTACTGTTTTTGGGCATGGTGCAAAAATCGTGCCACACGACCCGCTTAGCGATGCTTTGTAGGCAAAACCCGGGCGTCTTTCGCTCTCCATCCCGGGGCTCACCTGGCTGGGGTAACTTTTGGGTGGCATTTTCAGACAGGATGGGCCCTCGCGAAACGAAGCCCTGCTCGCCCACAGTACCCATAAGCACCAGGCCCATCCTTTTATGGAGCTAAACAAAGCGCCCCAACAAAACGACCCCTTTACCGGGTGGAGGGTGTCGTGAGCGGGCGATCACGCCGGCGAGGTGTCTTAAGAAATCACTCGCAAAGCCTTATTTGTCCGACGGTTTGCACGTGCTAAATGGTACAGGGCACGAAGTGGGAGAAATCGATGCCCGTACGCTGGGCAAATTTCGGTCAAAGTGAGATGTTTTAAACACTATCAGCAAATATTTACCCGTTGCTGTGTGGCCGGATGTGTGGCGAAGTGTTGCCAATGGTCAACGAAGAAACCGTTGCGTTGAACCGGGAGAGGTCACGCAATGGCCTAGCGAAGAATTCGGACACATTGGACGTTTCGGATATTTCGGGATGACGATTTAGGTCAACTTAGCAAACGTCACGCCGACGATGGATAAAGAGTATCGAGCGGGTAGGTTCCGTTTGCGAGCTGTCGTTTCTCATGCTGTTCTCCAAAAAGGGGTTCCCGGAGAGATCGGACCGGATTCGTCTCGCTTACACTGTGAAGTGATGATTTGTTGCTAAGCCTAAACACGAGCGACCGCAATGAATGGGTGACGGATTGTGGCTCATAAGCGATGTGTTCAGTGTTTTCATTGTGATTTGCTTGAGGGAAGGTTATGTCCATGGAGGTTGCGCTTTTTCTTTATTTGGATGGTATTTTGGAATTTTTCTTCATTTGGATGGGTAACGCATTGAAAATAGAGCAAGATCTAGTTTAAGAATTGTTTTTTAATCAATACATCCATGCATAAAGCTACTTTTGTAATGAATCGGACATTTACAGCATCAATACTGGTATTTTGGATTTCAAGAGGTATAACAGTTTTTTTCAGTAGCTTACTACGTGGTTTCTTTGAATGAAAATTTAAATATTATTGTTTTTAAATTGTAGTAAAGCTTAAGTTTATTCTTATTTCATATTAAAATTTGATATCATTTTTTAAGAATTAAATATAATGAGATCAGATTCATTTCAAACAGGATTTTCTGGATATAGAACGTACGCAACGAACGAACATAGAATCAAGTATTGGCTTGACCGTTGCATAGTATAGTTAAAACACGTATACGTTTATTATCTTTCAAATCGGATAACCACATCAAATAGTCAATTCTCGTATTATTCCATTTGAAACAAATGAATAATAAATACGTATAAAATAAATCTATTAGTCACTGAGAACTCATCCTTTAACTAAGCATCCATTCAAATTCGCTTAAAGATCTTTTCAATGCTGTAGCTATAAATGATTCAAGGATTTCTCATGTATTGTTGTATACAGTTGAACAAATATAATCATAACATAATTTGGCAGGTAGTTAATATTGTAGACATCGCTATCTTAATGTGTATGTAGTTTTTATTTACTTAATAAAATTCAAATGTCCACCTCAAAGGCTTTTCGAATATTTCTTTTTAATATTAAAGGTGTGAAATGATTTTTTTAGTAACGTGATCTCACTTAAAAGTTAAAACTTTAAAGTTGGGAAATAATTACTTATTATTATTACTTAAACTTATTTATTCTTGTTGCTTTTATTCCTTGAATTTTCCGATGGTGGAGGCAGCTACGGCGACGGTCTTCACACGGCAAGACCGGGGCTCAAATCCCCTCCAAATGCCGTTGCAGGTCGGTATACCAAAGAGAAGAGAATCTTATCATTTCAATATGAGTAAAAAAAGTGTGCTTTAGAATTTAGATTTTAAGCTATAAACAAATCATATGAATCACTAATTGTTGCAATGAAACCGTTCAGAATACACATATTATATAGCTAGCATTTGTTTTTTAAGCTGTACTTTTCAAGGTCCCAACAAATTGGCTGTACATTCATAGCTTGAACACTTCTGGTGACCTCATCATCAATTTATGTTATTTGAAGTACTTGTTTTGTAGCATTCATAATCCACATTTGATGATATCTTCCGATATCTTGATTTCTTATATCCTTTTTTAAGAGAAAATTTGTTTATCAAGAATAAAATATCAAATTTTTACTTGGAAATAAAAAGAACGGTAAAAGTCCGCGGCGAAATGGCGAAAATTCAACAAAAAAATAATAAATAAAAGGCACACGATTGATCACCGAGCTTTATAAACCAGTATTCTCCCCATTTTCCACATTCCACACACTGTCCTGATCATTGAACTCCCTATCGAACATCAGATAGTGCTGCACATTCTGCACAGAGTACATTATCAACTCTAAACGCTTGATAAACTCGGCTCCACCCGATAGAGCGTTTGTCTTGCACAAACTTTGTTACACAAATCGTTTACCCATAATCATCTGATTCGATCTTCCTGATTTGTGCCCACTGAACGCGTTCACCGAAAACGCGCGGCATTTCCAATGCCCACAAACAACCCATGGAACTGCGAGCGCTTGCTGCCGAACCAAGCTATCCTTCGCCCGCAATCAACCGCAGTCCTGGCCGGCGTCCAATCAACCATCGAAACACGATACTTACCGCTTATTATTACACCCAGCCACAATTACTCATCCAACGCGGCCCGACTAGAGCGCTGTGTTGCATTTTCTATAAATCTCTCAATTCCTGCTTCTTACTATAATCGGTCAATGGGGCTCTCTTGCTCCACCTGGACTTGCACCCGGTAGCAAGTGCTTCCCGGTGGGTGAAGCCACATCCAACCATCCCTTGCAGTTGCGCTATCGAGATCCGCCTACGAACGCCCACCAGGGTTCCGTAAATGGTCGGACGGAAGGTTGTCCGCCTGCAGCCCACAAATTGGCGTTCTTTCGTGGGCGTTTTAAACGATTTTCTGATGCTTTCTTTAAAGATGGAGCATTCCAGAGCCTCATTCACCGGTTCAATCAGTGATATCAGGGCATGTTGTTTGCATAATGCATCATAAATTATCAATCTTTTATAATTAATAGCAATTAAAAATCAATTCCCATGATGGGGGATGCATGATGAGACCACAGTTAGGGAGAATTACATTGAGAGTGATCTGTTTATAACAAGCTTGCTCTCCATTTGTACATTCACTCATAATATTGATTAATTCTGGAAATTGATCACTACCTCAATTTTATGCGAAGCATGGCAAATGATACATATTTTTAATTTGTTACTTAAACTAGCCAACAACTCCTAGCCAAGTGTGCCAAGCCAAGCTTCCTGCTCACAGCCAGATTAACGATGGATAGAGATTAAACCAGATCACATTGTAGCAGACAGACAAACCGGATCAATGCGGACGAATGCACATCAATGCATTTAAGACAAACAGTTAAAGATTGAAGCATTGTGGCAGCCAGCATAAGTGATGCCAGCCACCGATAAGCGCTAAACGATCAATCATTATCGCGCTGCTATCGCTCCTGCGCAGCCTACCTCCAATCAATTGAACAAATCGACTTACGCGTCTGCTCCAACCACTGCTCCAACGTCAATGCTCGATCAAACGAGAAGCGTTCCACGGTGACAAACGACTCCGCGAAGCTCGCGAGCAATTGGGTGTGTTTATGGAAACTTGCTCAAAGCAGGTCCACCGAACGCCATTCCCCGAATGATCGTTTCCCGGCAGCGCGGTGATAAATTTGAAGATAGCATAATTATCAACAATTTAACATGCACAATCCCGACCCCGGGGGAAAGTGAAATCCAAAGTCTCTCCCTTACTTAATGCTCACAACTTCTGCAGAGTGCCACATGCGTGCGGTGGGAGTGACGGTGACCGATTCCGAGCGATTGATCGATCGGGATACCAACGTAACGGGCTGCGTAAATTTGTAGTTATCATCATTGTAAATAGTGGCTCGTTTGGGGCGTTCGGGACGATGCTGCGATAAGCAGCATAAGCTGAGCTAGTATAACCCAAGAGACACGCGCACGCACGTGCGGAATGACAGGTTAATTTGTTTGACAGCCGGCCAACCCCATTCGCCAGCCCCTTCCGGCGCGGTGCGGTAAGGCAGGAGCGGTGACTAGAGAATGGCCCTCCCCTTCTGAACTCTGATTTCACGGATCTGTCGGCCAGTGGACGAACGGGACCTAATCTGTAGATCTGAAATATGTGTTTATTATTTTGCAGCAATTCGTGGAGTTGATTTTGTTTGCTCGGCGACGATTTTGTCCGTCAAGTTGACAAATTGAAGGCTTGCTGAGGAAATGATGTTAATAGAGCTTTCTCATACGTGTATTTTGGTTCTAATAAACAATACATTTTATATACTGAATAAAATAATAAAATATTTGCCTGGTGAAAAACTGTGCAAATATTTTAGATGTGATACTCACGCAGGAGCAAAGCAAATTGCCAATCAATTTGGAGGAGCAGACCAAACGCAAAATAGTTCGAAACATGTTGTTAAATATTTTCTGAAGTAAATTTTCCCTCTCATTTTTGATATAAAATGAAAAATTATATCAAAAGTTTATTTTAAAAACGGATTTAAAATATGATGTTTATATCCCCAACATATGAATATTGTTACTTACATTCCTTGTATGAGAAGGATCTTCCTAGATTCAAATTCAATTAAAAGGGTTTTTTGGGCCTAAATGTTTGTTACCCAGTAAAGTTTTAACCCTGAACTGTACCATTTTTACTACTTTAGACAAACTAAAAACTGTACTAGTACTAGTAAAAACAAAATTAGACACACATATATGGGTAAAAGGACTAATTTTGATTAAACACCAGTAGGTTTAACAAACCTAATAGTTACACTTTACTCATACCGTACTTGTCGTACTTTATACTTCACTCATACAGTTTATAAAGAAAAAATCCTGGACAAATAAAAGACACAATGTAATATGAAGATATTTATTGCGAGAACCATTGATAAGTTCCATTCTGCGCAATGTTCCATTGAAAATTTAGAATGAAAAAGAAAGGATCAATGTATTCGACCCTTATAACTGTCTCTTTAAATGCGATTTTAACATAACGAGCAAATCTCGTAAATGAACAACTAAATAAGAAAAAATCTGGGGTGGCTCGGTGGTCTCATGGGTAGCGGATGCGATTTTAACATAACGAGCAAATCTCGTAAATGAACAACTAAATAAGAAAAAATCTGGGGTGGCTCGGTGGTCTCATGGGTAGCGGTGTAGGCCTGTTTCATGCGATCAGGCCCGACGTTGCATCGAATCCCATTCGGACCGCTGCCGCTCCCCATACGCAGAATTGACTATTCTGCTATGATTACACTTAGTCACAACCCTCCATACGCAGGATTAACAATCTTGATATGGATGCATACACTCAGTCACAGAAAGAGCCAAAGCACATTCGTGCTCTGGTTAGGTCTTGACCCCACAAGGGTTGTTGTACCACCCTAGAAGAAGAAGAAGAAGAAGAAGAAAAATTCTTGTACTACTAGTACAAACAAATTGTGTTCTGAGTACATTTGTCTGCTTCTCGTTGTGACAATGGATTCCAGGGTTGTATAGAGCCCACATAACGAGATTCTCATTTAACGAGTAACTTTTTAGAACGGATTAAATTCATTATTCGACGCTACATCCGTAATTTGTGGGAGCACTTTTCTAGTTCAAAAATGTTTTCTGAGTGTTCCACGATGCCTAGGCACATGCCGAGCTTAGGTCATGATTCATGTGTCAGTATGATTTAACCTTAAATCTCAAAACAGCTTCAAAAGGTTAATCAAAACCACTTCCCACGGTTGCAATGACTGCTGCCCCGGTAACATCATCTTTCACCACCTGACAACAGATCGTTGCTCCTGATCGTCTGATGAGATAATGAGAAACGCGTCCCGGTCAGTCTCTCGACCAACAACACCCTTTGGCCCCTCGAGGGTCAGTAGCTCAATTCAACGAAATGAAAAGTCCGTCATGCAAACGATACGGTTTCGATTGCTGCCCTGCACCACGAGAGTGTCGGACCGCCTGGGATTCACCTTTGCGGAGCCGTACGCGCCTAGCCATGTTGGGCGCCGCCGGTCTAACCGCAACACAACCCAGCAGGCAGTCCTGCTAGGCTACAATGCACGGACATGAACGTGGATGGACACTTCGATGGGAGCGTGTACAGCGAGCTGGTTTTGCTTTTGTTTGCGATGGACACTACACCGCGTCATTCAAGCACGGTTGCGGCTCATCCGTTTCAGCGTCCGGCGCATTTGGCGTAATGAATTCCCCCATCCGCAATACACCGTGCGATGCATGCAAGGGTAAAACATGAAATTGAAATAAATCCCAAAATAGATCACCCTCGTTTCATTGAGCCTCAACCTCAAATGAACATTGTTGGGCTAGAAAGAGCCTAACCAAACGCCTGCCGGCCACACAACCGTTCCTTTCGCTGTACGCGTTCGTTCTTTTGTAGGATTCGCCACGGGACCGTCAGCACCTCGGTACTGGTGAGATCTCGAGGGGTTGGGGTTTCCCTCCGGACTACTAACACGGAGCAAGCCAACGCCAAAAAAACCCTCCTGGGCCAACCTTCCCAATCACTTGACGCGCTGAAAACCATAACGAATCACGACGGGTTCTTATAGTTGCCCTCTTTTTTTTTTCCTTCTCCCCCGCGAGTGTTTTCAACACCCCGCCTTTCAATTCGTATTACTGTTTTATCGTGTGTCGTGTATTTTTTGTTGTTTGTCTGCGCTTCGTGGGGCCACCTCTTTGCGTGGTGCCGCCACACCGCGTATGGCAAGCCGTCGATCGTGACCGTGAAAGGAATGCTCCTGTCGCGCGAGCGCCGCTTTATCACGAGAGCCACCATATTCGATCGTAAGCAACCAGGTCAGGGTGAAATGTTTTCGGGCAGATAACGGATAGGACGGAGCACAGCAAAGGAAATGCTTTTGAAATACATGCCTAACGCCTATCAAATGTCCCGATCAGCCTCGATTCAGCGGGATGCAAAGAAGGCTTTCCTTAGTATTGTGCTCCGACGGATTACTGAAGCGATTAGGTTAGATAAGATTTTATCGCGCAAAACTGCAAAGATCGACCTTTCTCAAAAACTCAGATATAGATACAGACGGTAAGGTATGGGATCGTGTGTTTATTCTAAATGCATCGAAAAATCGAACATAAATCGTCAGGCCTCTCACTAATGTTTTTCGATTCCCTCAATCTCTCCCTCTCTCTCGGTTGGAAGTGTTGCGAATTTTATTTGCTACTTTAGCACTTGTTCTAATCAGGTTTACAAAAAGCACTGGGTTAAGGATGCATGGGTGACAGCCAACGATGTCCAGCAAAGGGAACGTACCTTCCAAACGGGCTGTTTGTTCCATTACGATACGCTTTCGTATGAGTGAATTGCATTGGTTTATTAGTTTTTGGTATCAATTACGTTTTCTCCACTGCATCATCCTCTAAGAAGCACGCACGACGCGAATGTAAAATGTAAATATATGCATAGTATTGTATGTGTTAATTGCGATCGAGTCCACCCGGCGTGGAGGGACTGAGATTTGGAATGAATTTTCAAGGCGACCGTCTTTGGTGGACCCCTAAACCCTCCCATTTGGCAGCGTTTGATGGAGCGATGGATGGACGGACGGCAAAAAGCATCTGCAAATCTGCTGCTCCTGCTACTGTTGCGCTCACTAGCACTTCCTCTGGACGTGGTTATCTAGCTTCATCCTACACCTGTGCGACACTAAACCACATCGATGTAGTACAGCTGCTCTTGCTGTTCGCGGCGCATCTTCCGGCAGGCACCGGCAACTACGAGCGCTTCCAGCGTAAATATTACTAAGATGGATTAAGAAAAGAGAGGCGATCAGTAGACAGCAACGGAAGGAAAGGTTTGATGCTTCAACTAACACGTAAACACGATGATGATTTTAAGCTCTATGATGGTTTTGCCTACATTGTGCTCGTTGTACTCGGTCGCGCTGAGCACTATCCTTCGCACGATGGCGGATGCTTTGAGGGTGATTGTGCAGGTTTGATAAATCTGTAGCAACTTTTCGTTGCGCTGAAACAAAAGTTGAAAAAAATATTTTACATAACGCGCAAGAAAAACAGACTTGCAGAGAGTACCTTTGTCAGTCCGACGATAAGTAACAGCGAGAGCAGATTGTACAGCACTAACAGCACGAAGATTGGCTCCACTGTTGACCAAACGAAAGGAAAAAAAAACACACACACATACATACTCGATGAGTCATAGGAAAGGCCTCCTTCTCTCACCCCACCACACCCGACTCACCATTCTTGCAGGCTAGCTCCTGGGAAACGGCCGTCGCGCGTGCACAGTGCAGGAAGGCTCGGGCAATGTGGAAGGAGATGAAGATCTCGCCAAACGCGATAAGATAACTCCACGAATAGTAATTACACACCGAGCAACGCATCGTCACCGTGGTTTCGATAATTGACACAATCAAACACACCAAAGCCCACTATCGTTATTTGCAAAACGTCGATGCACCACAGGAATGTGCAAATCTGTATCCTGTGTCCTGTGAGTCGGGTTTAGGATCTCCCTGCGCTACACCTACGTTCGATTTCGAGGTGTTCAACTGAGGTAAAGGAAAGTTGGCATACCGGTCGCTGGGAAAGACTACGTAACTACCGCAACTAAACAAGAGGGTTTCCACTTCTTCTGTATATGTTGTTTTGACTGGAATGCGAAAAATGTGTGTCCTGTCTACGGTCGGGCGCGTAGCGTCGAGCGTGGCGACAACGAGTGCGCTTACGTCTGACGTTACGTCTGACGTTTCGCGGTCATGCGCAGTGTGTCCTTTTTGTTCCATCCTTTTTCTGTTCCTAGCAGGTGTTGGAGGAGTACTTTACACATGGTTGGATTTATTGTTTGAGAAAAAAAAAACATTTGTAACCGTTGCAGGAGCTTTGAAGGTATTAGACTTACAAAATAAGATGTCATAATAGCATAATTTACCTGAAATTATTATATCTTTTAAAGTAACCCCTTTAAAGAAAAAGAAAAATCAAATTAAAGGGATCGATATGCAATGGTAGTATCTTTTCGATTCAATTACTTTATACAAGCGGTTCATTTAGAGGCAGTGATGTCGTGAAGGACAATTGTAACGATCGAAGCAGTGACGATCCATGTGGTAGCTCTGGTAAGAACAAATTGGAACAATAATATTAGTTATGTGTACATCAACTATATACATTACAGCAATGATTCTTTGATTTATGAGAAAATATTAAAACTTACGACTTGACGATTGTTCAAAGTAAAAAGAACGACAATTGTGTTAATCAAAGGCACCGCGTTACTAGGCCCATAAGCTAAAGTAAGTTTATTTTTGAATTTTTCCTGCTCTTTTTATTTCGTCACTTAATTATACATTCATTTCCTTATCTTGGATTACAATATAATTTGTACCCCATTCCTAATTTTCAACATCAGCAAATACAGTAAGAATTCTCGTATCTGTTTAATGCTAAGGTTTTATTAATTTTCCTGCTAAACATCATTTGTCTACTGGCTCATCGAATACAAACCACAACTAAAGTATCGATCTTTGTGTTTCATAAAACATTTTATTTTAAATTAAACAGCATAGATTTAAACTGCATTTCTGCATCCTTAGAGAACAGTGGATAATTATTCTGAATATTTGACGGCGTGTAACTTATTTTACTTGGATATTCTTTTTGCTAGTTATACGTTATTTATTGCAGGTAATAAAACATGTTAGATATTGATATTAAAACTATCTGTTATTATCAGCAAGTAACTGCCATGCAACGCATTCAATACTTCTTCCAAGTCAAGTCTTAAGAAACAGTGATGTGTTCATTTCTTCACATGAAAAATCTGCTGTAAGCAACCCGCATGACATGTTACAAATTTATAGCTCCGTTTGTCTTACCCCCTTGCATGAGCCAAGATCATGATCCTTCCATGTTTTTTTTTTTGTTTCGACCTGATCGCCATCATTCGCTTTGCAGTTGTGACTTATCGCGCCGCCCGTTGCTCGCCCGCGGCCCATCGATACGTGCCAAACGCCGCCGCAACGTTGGTACTCACTGCCGTTTTGCCTGGTGGCCATTACTGTTGAAGATTGCCACTGATTGGAATTTATACCGAGGCCAGTATGTAGGCAGGCTGCGTTGCCGACAACCATCTAGCGGTGACATCTTTATTGGAAGCTTTCCCTGCCTGATTCCCGATCGGTGTCCAGCGATTGTGCAGAAAACATCCTGCGTAACGTGAGTAACGTTCCATGGCGAGGCGGTTTATCAGATGCCACTAAGCACGTGAGTGTTAGCAACCGTGAATGTTAGAAAGCTTTGAGAAATGTTATCTAATGAGGGGATAGATTCCATACACGCAGTGATAGGAGGAAAATGTAGTAAGAAAACCTTAATGCTTAAGAACTATCGTTAAGAAAGTATGACCGATCAGAAAACATAAAACCAAATAATCGTATTACAAAGGTTATTTGAACTATTTTCCCCTAGATGTTTTACTGCAAGATCGTTATGCCTTTTATTTTAAATGGAATAGCAATTTAATAATTTATGTAGCTCATATTCCACAACATTTAAGCTTCGCTTAGTAGCGGAGAGTGGCGAAAGAAAGTTGAAGATCTCTAAGGAACTGATTTACTACGGTTGAGGGATAGATTCTCCTCTGAGCTAAACATATGTAGAAAACATTTAAAGTAGATACATTGTTTCATCAAAGTTTTATTTAAATATTCTCTTTGATTTTTAAAGTAGGTTCACATTCAGATAAATTTTCTACTTCCTGCATGTTCTTTTAGTATTAACTAGAATAAGAAAAAATGAGACGCAGTAAAATTTGTGTGTGGCTTAAAAGACAAAATGTATTATTTTATCTTACTTTAATTACCGATTCCGATGGTCATTTCCTACAAAACATCGCAAACATACAAATCAAACTTATAACATTGCAAATATCACCACATTTGTGTAAAGCTTCCATTTGAAACATGGAGTTCGTTACCGTGCCAGTGCGATTAGCTACAAACGCATACCCCTTAATCATAATTTGGGCAATATACTTAGGTAAGAAACATAGCGTTCACGAGACATCATTACCTTTCAAACGGCACCGACAAAAACAGGAACATAGCTAATGAGATCATTTCAACCACCAAGGGTCGCTCCCTTAGTGAGTGATTTATGTGCCGTAGCGAAATGCTAAAGCGAAACCGACTGTATGGCGTATTGCGAAAAGAGTGTTGCTTACTCTTTGCGAAAAAGAGATGTTAAATTGGTCGTAATGTCTTGATGTTGCCGCTGTGTGTTACACTTGTTCAATTTCGAATCATCACCCTTAGCTGTGACGGGTATGCCCCAAATGATCACCCATTGATCGTTCTATTGTTTTAAACGACTCAGTCTACGAGGGAACGATCCACTCCCTCTATAAAGTACCGAAAAATTGTTACTCTTTCCGTAGCGCAATAGGCAAATAATACTCCAATTCAACTAGAGCCTCCACGTTGCGCCGGGTTCGTGACCGATCGGCTTCAAATGACCGTGTCAAACGTATATCATAATTATTTTATGAGCTTCAAAACACTCTAACACCTTACCCCGTCTTCCGCCCCGTACCAGCGGTACCGTCCAGCGGTACCTGGGCAGGGACCCAACCTTTCAGCCATTAATCGCCAAATCCCGTTCTCGCACGGCGTTGATTGATTACTGCCGCACACGTTTAGATTAGAAACTCACGACCGGCGGACAAGCGAGATCAGGCAAGCAAAACTGGTGTTTATAGTGTTTGAAACACCACGACAGCCCTTCCTCAGTTCACGCTCCTACCCCTTTCTGTGGATTTGGCAGTCGGTAAATAATCTGGTGGAAAGTGGATAGTAATGGATCTTATCGTAATTAATCTACACAGTCACTGTTGGAACTTACCTCGGACTTGTCATTCTTGACCGAATGCTGGACAACCTAAAGCTAGAAGCTAGAGAAAAAGGGAAACAGAGAAAGATGGAGAGAATGCCAAGGTTTTGGGTGTCTGGTTTTGCGCAAAAAAAAAACCAAAAATGATAGATCACCGGGCGGGCTAAAGTGGACCGGCAAAAAGGTGCCCCGACACTAAGCACCGATTGACCGACATAATTGTAGACCGATGTAAAATGGATCAATTTATGTACAACACAACAGGATTTATGTGTATGCCTATGGAACGAACGTTTCTATCACTTCATGCCGATTTAGAATTGAACATACAGTTCAAACGAGTTTCAAACAAGCTTCATTTAATGTAACGTGCCAAACGGTTTTTTTTAAATAAAAAAAATACTATGTTTATGTGTATGTCGACCGATCGACAGATGAGCCTTCTTGATCTCATTTTGGCGACAAGTTTTTACAATTGCGAATGCTCTAGTTAAAAAGGAATGAAATGTTTTAGCTAAACCCTCAATTTAGTAAGAAAAAAATATTTACTAGAACATTCGTACAGAAGTTCTTTTACGTCATGAAGCATTTTTATTGTCATGAAGCTGTAAATTGATGCAACACAAAATACTGTACACAGTAAATTTTGACCAAAATGTCTTAATTAGCTTAAATTTTTTTTAACTTTTTATGAAATGTAAGTAATCTTTTTTTTAAATCACAAGTGGCAGTTATTGATTAAAAATGTCGAAGCTCTTATTGTTGCAAACTGTTCTTTGTTTGCCTAGAATATGTTTTTAAAAATAAATTTTAATGTTAAACAAAACAGACGATAAACGTATTCGAGAGACGAAGCGTTGTGCCGAAATTTAAATTAAAGATAATTAAAATAAATTTACTTTTAGTTCAAACGACTGTATCAAAGTCCGCCCCATGCAATGACGTGATGTGTATTGCGTTCCGAAAAGATTTCTTGTGTAAGATACGTATTGAGCTTAGCTTTTAATGATCACTGAACATGAATATCATGTAAAATTATACACATTTAACTCTTTTAAGCCCGTATTCGAATAATGATATCAAAACGATTTTATAAAACATATAGTTTGCGGTTATAGCGCTATCAATTGCTGGTTGGTGTAAAACATGATCATTATTGCATTCCGTTCTAGTTTCGCACGCATTCTTCATTTCTTATTTACGGTTAAATACAACGATTCGTATTTGATACTATACATACTATTATCGTTTTGTATTCCTCACTTCGGGCAAGTGTGGAATATTCTAAGGTATAAAATGTATAAAATACTACTTCATAGTCATTTTAGATTCTTCTTTCGATGAAACTCAGCACATCAAAGACTCAGGACTTTTCATTCGGTTCCAAATAAGCAAAGCTCCACTAGATGATCTTCAGGGACAATATAAAAATTTATGTTATGTTTAAACATGTAAAAGCTGAAAAGCACGTTCCCGGTAATAGCTCTAATAGATACGGCATACAATGGTAAGAGTCTGTTCAAAACCACTCAAACACTAAACTATACTTTATTGTACACCTAACCTAGCCAAAATGGGCCAAAAGTGTACGGAGTAGTACACCACCCTATCTGCATCATAACCAGCGCATAAGCATTAGCCAACAATCGCGATGCTCCACAACCGATCCGATCCGATACGAGCAGGAGGACAGAACGAACAAGCACCCAAAAACAATTCCCCCAAATCGAGCCACAACGAGCACAGAAAAGAAAAAAAAAACAAAAGAACCAAGAAACAATTCCGTAATCCGCCAGCGCAGGAGGTGTGCTCACGAAAATGAAATTGTATCACGATTTACTCTCAATATTGAAACAACGTTTAAATTACTATAATTTATCGCCTTGAAGCGTCACACAGGAAGGTATGGAAAGCAGCAGCAGCAGCAAAGACAGTGCCAAGCAACAGCGATGGGGACTACCCCGAAACCATGAACGAATCGAAACCAACGAATGCCGCACCAGCGTCGTAGCCATGATCATGGCGCTTCGAGCTTGGCCCCTTCGCAGCGGCGGTACGGTGTTTTATTTGATTTATTAATCTCAACGCTTCACGCAGGACAGACCGGGCCGGACTGATGCCGGGGAAGAACGCACAAAACCGGCGGGTTGGCTTGCGAATTGCACGAACGGCTCACTACTATTGCTACTACTACTACTGCTACTACTACTACTACATTCAGCAATAGCCACATCCGCGGCGTCTGTCACCGTGCGTCTCGGCCGGGAGAGTTTGGCAGCATAAACTAGTCCGCTGCCGGGGCGCCAATAATGGTCCCCTTTTAAAGGTTATTTCTGCTGTTAATCATCTGTTCGCCGATTCTGTGTCGTGGTGCTGTGTGGTGCCGTGTGATGAGCGACCTCCGCCAGTGACCTCCGCTCGAACGGGGGGGGGGGGAATATTGGCTGCACATTTCTGCACGACGTTAATGCGCTCAAATTTAATGGGTAAATGTCACGCCGCTGCCGGTGAAAAACGTTGCTTTACGTTGGGCAGCCAAATTAGTGCGAAACGATGTGCCTTCATACGCAGGTAAAGCAATTGTGCTGTAAGATTATGATATCAAATTTAAGCGCTAATGCTTTCTTAAATTTAAGCAAGTTTTAATTGTTGTTCAATCGATTTTGTGTTATGGAAAGCAGACGGACCACACACATGCTCTGGCGTGCCCACAAGCATTCTTCAACCCTCGGAAACGTCATTGTTTGATCCCGGACGATATCTTCATGCACCGACGTGACTTCAATTGGCAGGAGTTTGCGAATCTCTACCCAGCACCCAACCAGCCATCTTAATAATGCAAAAGATTTCCAAATTCGATTTCATTCATCGCGTCCAACCCGCAACTCCACAGCCGTAGAAATCGAGGAACGAAGCTGAAGAGCGGGACAGCCCCTTTAGTGCACTGCCACCATCGTCGCACGGCAAAGCAATCGGCGACGCAAGCCGCAAGCATCTCGATGCCACACACGGAGCCAACATACGATTGGACGCATAAATCTGACACTAAATATCGATAATTTCGACTCACTGCGGGCAGCCAACGACTGGCGTACGGCCAACCCGGTGTCAGTTTGCTCGGTGATGCTGACTCTCCGCAGCATGCGAGAGTCATCCACACCTTTCATTCATTCATTCACAGTGGACCGGAAGTGAGCATTTGGATCGCCCGTCTGAAGATCGTTCGCCTACGATCTAGCGGTGCGTGAGAATCACGAATCACGCCCTGCCCGGCTCGACAGCTTACGAACAATATTGGACGTGGAGTTGATTAACTGATTTGGCCGCACCTGATTGATGGGACGCGATCGAAGGCAAACGGGCCAGTACGGCACGGGTAGATCACACCGTGAAGGAAAGTTTCATTCTTCAAGGGAAGATAAAAAGAGATCGATAAAAAAAGCAGGGCATGGAGCATGATCGCCCTATTCCTAGTGTTAAGCACGATTGCATACCTTGCAGGCGCTACAGGCCAGTTGACTTACTAGTACACCGGATATATTTTCCCATTCCCCCGCGGTGTGCAAAGCGACCGAAATAAGTTTTCACTATCAATGTCTCTACTTTCTTTCTACTGCATCTGTCGCATTCATGCCTACAAGCGGGATTACTTACCTACTTACTTATCGGGCGCTACAACCGCTACAGCGGAATTGGCGAACAGTAAACTTGTGCTCCCCGCGCTGGCATTTCCTGAAAGCTGCAGCGAAACGAAACTTTTGTCGTAACGAAATTCAACGCTTCACGAGATGCCAACATTCAGCTGATTGGTAGAATGTTTACAGAAAATGCGCAAATGTAAATAAACCACTCGGGCTCCCTATATTCTGTTGCAGTTCCTTTAAGATCGAAAAATGAACCTGCAAGAGGAGCTAATTGCAGCAGCATTAAACCTCATTTTCAAATTGTTAGCAGTAGCGACGGAGTATTCGTGTTAAGTTTGTATATTGGACTTAGTGTATGCTGTACTAATTGGCTTCTGCATGACCGACGAGGATTTAGCATGTATTCTTTACAAAGACACTTAAAAACTTGTGAAAGCCACTTTAAATGTTCAAACATTAGAGTGTTTTTGACCCCACGAGAAGGACTTCAATTCGAAAATTCAATAGTATCTAAATTGCTTTAATTGCTCCATTCTGCTCTCAAATTAATAAATCAACTTTATTCACAATTATATACATCATACATTTTTGTGCGTGCATTAAAGTTCAACGCAGCTGCATGCGAAAGCTCCAGTACTGTCACTCATTAATGTCTGTAGGAAATCTTGACGAAACTGATAGATGCGACTGGTTAGATTGAGACTTAACTGAAGACAAGTTTATTCATATAATAGTAAACCCTACTAAGGCTTATGAGTTACCACTAAGTTTGCCATGATCTCCATCAGAAACTGTGTGCAAATGCTCCGGATCATACACTTGTGTGTATGAATGAAAGCTCCAGAACTGTTATACAATCATTTGTATGGATGAAAGCTCCAGAGCTGATGTGCTTGCATTAAAGCTCGTCGCAGCAGTTTACGAATTGCTTCAGAATTGTCATACATTAATGTATACATTGTCATACTGAAAGCACAGCTGGGCATATTATGGTTTCACGGTTATTGTAATAAAAGGCTTATAGTCGTGTTTCGTATTCACTTAGGCCCGGATCTATGAAAATGTTGCAGCATTTTTGGTTTATGCGAAACAAATTAATTTGTTTCACAATAAGCTTACTTCTCAGTCCTACGGAGCGATCCCAACATACCGGACTGTTACCAGCACATCGAACACACTTCGTACGGTACACTACGCACACCACCGTAACGTATTGTAATTATTGTATTGTACCGTATTGTAACGAAATGCAAATTGTCATCACCGCACCATGTTTGTTAACTTTTCTGCAAGAGAATGATTCTACCGCCGATTAGTGTCACACACATAATGGCTCGTGGAAGAAACAGGGTGCGTTGCGTAAAAAGAAAGAGAGACAGCAATTTTGAAAGCTCATGATGCACAAATATTTATTTATTTTAGTGTATTTTTTATACATAGGGTTGCCGTCACTTTCTCCATCGGACTGACCAGTTTTTTCCTGTTAGATTTCGTCACTACACTCATGACATCGTATCACACAACGTTGTACTCCGCTTCGGCAGATGCGGCCATATGTGCGCTTGTTAACCGTTCAGCTCGATCCATACCCCCGTGTCTGGAGTCGCTGCTTCTAGTAGTTCCAATTGGCAGCGAGCGAATTAGGGACACTCAAACAAGGCGTGCTCATCATCAGTCAACATGAGCACAGCAACGATAATGGTAGTAGATTGTAAATTGTAAAAAGTACCAAATGTCGCTCGCTGCCATCTCATCATAGCGGATGTGGACACGGATATCCTCCAGGATGACTCGGCAGATAGGTAAGAGTCCTGCAAGGAGCACTGCAGTGTTTGTGCCCAAGTATTTGTAGGTACGTGAGTACTGCTCGACTACGCCGCCGGCGTTGATGGTGATTCCCTCCGGAGCAGAGAATGAACGGCTGGCCGCCAGCACACGCATATGATTTTCCGTCTGTGACTCGTATGCAGTGATCGCAAGGGTGATCACAGTTCTTGCTGACATTAACGTGGACGAAAACATGGTGTCAGAAGAGGGAAATGAATTACACATTAGAAGGGATACGGTCTGGAGACAAAGCCACCAGTAAAGTTGATTGAGAAGCGTGTTATGGGCTAGAGCTAAAGAAGAATGATAAACAAATGGCTTTTCGTCAAGGAAATCCACGAGCAAAGAAGTCATGGCTGACCAAGTAAATCACACACGAGATATACATGGCATACATCGCAGATGTAAAAGAATTAAATGAACAGCATCATTTCCGCTTACATCGCTCACTCTATCGCACACATACGAGCAAGGTGATCTCGAAGAGATAAAAAAAACGTGGTAGCACTTAGCTGTAGATGTAACCCACTTCGAATCGAGTAAATATATCACGATCGTAGATTGTGGGCCAGGGTGATAAGCGGTATGGTGCGAGATAAAAAAAGAGGGCGGGCCAGAGATAAGTAAAGTTTTAACGATTCTCTTTGCGAAAGAGGACCAGCCGATGAATTGCTAATGGATAATGGATTGGCATTCCGCTCCTGATATATTGAAAAGCTATGTACTAATTGGAACCTAGTTAGACGGCGCTTATCGTCCGTCCGGCAATGATATTATCAAACGAAACCATCGAATGAAAATATTGAGCAAGCACCTTTGAAGCCTTTAAACTGACTTTTTGTTAAGCCACCAGAAGTTACGTGCAAATCTAAATGGAGGCCTGGTAAGGTGACTGTTATGATCTGCAAAAAAATTGTATAGATAGAAGGCATGTCGAGATAGGAACTTGGCGTTCCAAAAGTTCCAAGCAGTTAAAGAGAAAGAGACCTTTTAACGGCCCCATAAATCGCTTTACCGTCATCAGTACAGTGCAGTGGAAGACTAAGTCGAACTCTTCTTTGATGCGAGATGGAACAACCCGTACGAAACCGACGGCTGCCGTTTGCGATTTGTTGTTTTTGCGGAAAAGCTTAAGTGATAAGACATAAAAGGGGTATGTGGCGTCTAGCTATCCTGTCCATCAATCAACGACATTCATGTTCTGACTGGTCCAACTTCAATAAACTGTTAAAACGAAAAACCGTGTTGTACATAAGTAAAACGAACATTACACAGAAGGCTACCAAACCGTGTGCTTCTATGCATTTCTAAACCATAGTTTTATCTGAAATCAATAAATTGTTATGTTGAACACCAAATAATACTTTTCGAAATAACACTTTACTACTAAAACACTGGCCTTTATGATTAAAAAAGGTTCGCGTCATGCAAATAACTCTTAATAAATAAGAAAAAAAAGTATTATAAGTCTAAATTTATCCCGTGAAAAATGTTTTATAATTTAATCCGGCAGTTCTTGTGTGCCAAACAGCCTGCATGAGACGCTTCACAGCATTTGGCAACCATGCTGTAGAAAAGTTGGAGGAAAGGGTTGGGCTTCTGTTGGAGGAATGGTTAGTGCACTTTCTGTTGATGGTTGCGTGTGCGAGTGTATGTTGTGTTTTTGTTGGTACTAAGCGTTCATCAGCACCGTCTTGCAGCATACAGGAAAATGTTTTACAACTCAAAAATTTATTCATTTACAATAAAATATCGCCATCGTTACAGCGAAAATTGGTTGATTTAAAGACATGAAAAAATATCTAATTTTGCATTGACACAAAATATCTGTCACGTCATCGGTAGTACATCATAAGTGTCTATCACCATCTACAATACATCTGAAACAACCTCTACACTGCATACACACCCATCCCCCCCCCCCTTCCTTCGAGCTAGGGATTCAGATTCGGAGAGTCGGAATTCTCAACAATAAAAGGTGCAAAAAATAAAAAGCCCACAAATTATCTGTTATCACAACCGCATAAACGGTTGATTGAATTTTACTTAGTTACTTATCGGGCGCTACAACTGATTTGGGGTCTAGGCCTGCTGCAACAATCTCGCGCCGCCGTATTCCAGTTCGTTATCCCGGCCTTGATGGCGGACGCCTCTACGCAGCCTACCACGGCTCATCTGTCCATGTGAACGGCCTATAAGCTGGATCGTTAGTGTCCATGCGTATAACACTTTTAGCCCCTTAACCCGGATCCACGGTTAGTTTTATCCGCTACACAACGGTAAGGTCGTTGTACAGCTCGTACAGCTCGTCGTTGTATCGGCTCCTCCATTGTCCCTTCTCACGTATGGTGCCAACAATCCTCCTGAGCATCTTCCTCTCGAACGCGGCTAAGAGGGTTGGTCAGTTTTGGACAGAGCCCATGTCGCAGAGGCATACGTGAGTACTGGAACTATATAGGTGCGATATAGTCCCAGCTTCGTCCGTCGCGACAGGTGTTGTGAGGTGAAATGCTTCCTTAGGCTATAGAATGACCGGTTGGCCGCCAGCATCCGTGCGCGCAGTTTGACTTCTATGCTGTTGTCGGTGCTGGCTTTTGACCCGAGATAGGTGAAATTTGGGACGACTTTGAAGGTGCGTTCACTTATCCGTACGTCACCCGTACGTAAATCGGTATTTGTTAGTAGGGCTGCTGGTGTTGCCACCATCAGTTTGGTCTTTGCCTCGATAATCTACAACCCGAGGTGTTCCCGAGGTCGCCTGCTCGATCCTTTGGTAGGGTTTCGCCACAAAGAGAAGCTTCAGAGCAATGATGTCTATGTAATCAGCGTATGCTAACATCTTGATTGACTTGCAGAAGATGGTTACCGAAGTATCGACCTCCGAGTCGCAGATGGCCCTCTCTAGCACCACGTTGAGGAAGGGACAGAGTGATTGAATTTTAGTTTTATGAGATGAACCGATCATGAGGATTGTCAGCCCTATGGAGGGACAATGGAGGAACCGATACAACGACCAGCTGTACGACCTTACCGTTGTGCAGAGGATTAAGCTCATCCGGCTCCGGTGGGCTGGTCATGTTATACGCATGGATCCGGACGACCCAACCCGCAAAGTCCTCTTGGGCCGTCCATATGGACAGAGGAGGCGTGGTAGGCCCAAGCTGAGGTGAAGGATGGCGTTGAGGCGACCGCCAACAAGGCCGGGATAACGGATTAGCAGACGACGGCGCGAGACCGTGAACGGTTTCGGAGTTTGTTGCAGCAGGCTAAATCGGTGAAGCGGTTGTAGCGCCCGATAAGTAAGTAAGTAACCGATCATGAACACAAGAGGATGTTTCCAACAATCCAGTATCTTTTTTGAACATGTCAAGTTTCATAAATAACAAATAAAATCGTTCTTAAAAAAAACATCATACTGGCTCACATACAACTGGCTGAAATTTAATGATTCAACGTGTTTTACCAATGTGCTGGTGAGTGGATTTTTATTTTATCATAAAAAAAAACTATTGCAGCACGTGGCACATTTCAGACAACATTTAAAATTCCAATCTAATCGGACGCAACCAACAGGAACAAGTGCTTCCTGCAAGCGATGAGTTCGTTGGCTCCCAAACGAATTCTTTTGCGAAACAGCGGTTCTACGTATATCGCGCAGTGGAAAAAAACTGAATGGTGTTTGATTTCATGGCACGGCGGCGACTTTGCGAACGTGTTGGAACGATTGTTATCAGTAGAGGTCTTTCATTCACCATCTGGCATGGACCTCCCCCCGACATGAACAGACAAGTAGGTATCGTTTATCTGTGAAGTGTAGTTGAAACTCCCATTGGTAAAATATCCCCTCGTGTTTCATTTTTCCCACAGAAAACGGACGTAAAATTTGCTACTACTGCAAACTACTTTTTGACTCCATGTCACCAGTAACGAACACAAAATAAGAATGATTCAGTCTAATTAGTCATTCCACATTGCTAGTTCTGCCGGAGGAACTGCGAGGAATGTGCGATTAGCATTGGCATAACAGCAAACAAGAAAGAAAAGATTAAGAGTCAATTATGGCTTACAGCAAATTAGTAAAGTCTGAAATAGACACAATGCTAATTTTTCACTGATTCATCAATCACGCCGCTTATCGGTATAATCCCAAGCTTGATAACGCATTACAATAAAAGATCAGTTAATGGGAGAGTGATTTTGTTTTGCTCTTATCAAGGCTCCCGGCTCTTGTAAAAACGCTTTGTGGCATGGTTACAGCGATGTCGCTGCCAGTATTCACACTCATTTAAACCCATTTGCACCTTCTCTCCGGGACGGTGCGTATTTGGTGCGCTAGGATGGGCAAGCTACCGTATTATATCCCACATCAAAATCAATACATCGCAGCTTTGGCAGGTAAATGGCGGAAACAATCCTGATTTAAAACAAGCAAACTAGCCTCAAGTGTTAAAAGTGTTAATAACGGATGTTTGTTAGCGATTACTACAAGTGTTCAGTGGCTTTTCCGTGCAGACGGTGAACGAAATTCAGTTACGTGCGTAATTAATCAATTCCAAATCGATCATCTGAATGATAAGAGTCACGCAAACATATTGCATAAATGGAGTGTTTTTGTTTTGCACCGTAACATAGCACGTGCTTAACAGGGACAAGATAACCAAGCAGTGAAATACGAGCTGTATCAATGAATGTTATAATCACCATTAAGGAAGCGTTATGCAAAATGATCGATCGGTACCGGCCATACTGAGGCTGTCCATCGAATGTGCATCGTGGTTTGGTTATCATTCACATAAAGCATGGGTTCATTTTACAGCTTCCTATGGCGTATTGGCGATCGGAATGGTATTTGGCTGGTCGGCCCCAGCCGGACCCCAGATACTCGGAAATGGTGACGGGGACCTGGAGCTAAACGAAGATCAATTTTCGTGGACTATTGCTTTCATGCCTGTCGGTGGAGCCATCGCAGCGATACCGTGCGGAATGATGCTAAAATCGGAAGGACGTAAAAACACCATACTGTTCTTCGTGCTGCCACTGCTTGTTGGTACGTGTGGTTTGACGGTCTGTTTTAAAGTGTACGAACGAATGCTAATACTTGCCGAATGTGTTTACCACCAGGATGGGTACTGTTGACCTGGGCACAAGCTATAGTGATGATGTACCTTGGCCGATTGCTGCAGGGATTTGCCGCTGGCGCTTATTCTATGTCCGTCCCGATCTATATCGGTGAAATAGCGGATCAACGCATTCGGGGCACTGTGGGTAGCTTTTTCCAGCTTATGCTGAACCTTGGCATGCTGCTGTCCTTCAGCATTGCGGTCAGTGTGAATGTGTTCCAGCTGAATATTATTTCCGGTTTCATCGTGCTGCTGTTCGGCCCGATTTTTATGATGATGCCTGAAACTCCGTCCTGCCTGGTTGGTAGTTGCGCTGTTCACATGTCCGTCCGTAGATAAAGCTTTATTTTTTTTTAATCCATCCAGCTTAAATGGGGCCTCAAAACCAAAGCAGTCGAGACACTCAAGTGGTTACGAGGTCCGGAATGTGATGCCCTGTCCGAGATAGAGCTCCTGCAGGTGGAGCAGGACGCGTTGCTGAATCAGCCTAAAAAGTCGATTAAGAAATCTTTGCTTACCCCAGTAACGTTGCGTGCGCTATTTGCCATGATGGGTTTGGTAACGTTCCTGCAAATGTCCGGTATTAATGCGGTATTGTTTTACGCTACCGATATTTTTATGGTAAGTCATTGATATCAGCACCAGTAATGGAGGGTTCTCCAAACTGCGACTTTGCAACAGGAAAAAAAAACTTTGCTTCTTTGATGACTGCTTCTTAGATAACTAAACCAGTAAGGCCCGGGTCTATAAAAATGTTGCGGGATCATGCACTGATTTTTTTCTTTTTAAGTAAAGAAATTTCATAACATCAGATAACAAAATCAGATAAATATTATGTTAAAACAGTTTGGCAGCATTATCTGCATACAAATAATTTGAGAATATTGGCGCAACCAATAAACACAACACAAATCAATTTGTTTCCCGTACCGCAGAATTCGTTCGCTTAACATAAAGTTACAGCTATTCCATACAATTTGGCAACAAATGGTTTCGTAACATTTTCTTAGACCCAGGCTTAAGTGGCTTGCGCACGGAGAAGTTTGGAGATCCCTGCTGTAAAAGAGCGGAATGTTAGCCTGATAACCCAAAGGCTCTATAAAAACAAAGAAAAAAAATCCTGCTATAGGGTAAAAGGGAGTGGCTCGGTGGTCAGGTGGTAATAATACGCTTCATCTCTTCTTCCTGAACAGAATGCTTCGGATGCGCTTAACCATGAAGTTGCTACCATCATCGTGGGTGCGATGCAAGTGTTCGGTACACTGCTAGCATCCTTTACCGTCGATAGGATCGGACGTCGGTGGCTGTTGATGATTTCCGCCTTAATCATGTGCGCTTCGCATGTGATACTGGGCGTGTATTTTCACCTGCTGCACATCAACCCAACGCAGGTGGAAAACCTCGAATGGCTGCCAGTGTTTGCACTGTCCCTGTTTGTGACGATGTTTTCGATCGGTTTCGGACCAGTGCCGTGGATCATGATCGGTGAAGTGTTTGCGATCGATGTGAAAGACTTGGCCAGCTCGTTGGCAACACTTACCAGCTACGCGTTATCGTTTATGATGTCTAAAACGTTCAACCCGTTGCGGAATGGGTTAGGTGAGGCGGGCACATTTTGGTTGTTTGGTGGATTTTGTTTGCTTGGTGCGATGTTCGTGTTTCTGTTCGTTCCGGAGACAAAAGGTAAAACATTCGATCAGATACAGAAGCGGCTAGCTAGCAGCAAACTGTACTTCAGGACAGAAAAGTAAAATTATATTTATACCTCAAGTAACCGACGTAACATGCGCTATAAGCCGAGTAAGTAACACGAACAATAAAAACTATGTAGATAACGCTTTTGCTTCACTGTTTGAAACCAAGTTATTTTTATGAAAATAAGATACTCAGGACAGTGACAAGTTCATTGTAAATTTTTGACAGAGTTGATCCGGCTTTACCTTACGCCGTTGGATTGATTCCAGCAGTCGATAAGCTGAGCTTAGGTTAGATCTGACGAATCCAAATAAGTCCGGGTGAGTCAGAAAGACTTCGTTCGAGTTCGGATGAACCTCTGGATTGCCGATGTCGAACAAGACTCACCAGTACACATTAGTAAAAGGGTGAAGGAAATGGTTTTCGTACAACATTAGAGGTGAAGGAGACGTAGGTTTTAATTTAATTAGAATATTATTAATGAGTTTAAAGTTCGATTTGAAGGAGCCGTAGGTTACAGTTGATTCGAATTACACATTAAAATGTTTAAGTGAAAATACATTTCTCCATGATATTTATAATGTTACTGTTACGTACAAATATATGAAAACAAAACTCAACATCCCATTTTTTTCAGATTACTAAATCTAAACTACAGATCACTGAATTACCAAACTTGGAACACAGGAAAAGAAACGTAGGGATAATCGGTACAAAATTATCCAATCTTTATTTGGTCATACAAACAGGATTTCGTGTTCCTTTTTGTTAATTATTCTTCTTCTTGGGGCACAACCACTTCTGTAGGGTCAAAGCCTAACCAGAGCACCAATGTGCTTTGGCTCTTTCTGTGACTGAGTGTACCCATCCACATCAAGATTGTTAATATTGCGTACAGGGGGCTGTGATTTAGTGTACCTATAGCAGGATAGTCAATCCGGGCGGCAGCGGTTCGAATGGGATTCGATGCAACGTCGACTACAAATAAGAGTATAAACCTGCTAAGTACCTGCTTGCCGGAGGCTCTGACCGAGATAGAGCACGACTCGGAAGCAGAGTATTAGCTGACGGCGACGATCTTGAGGTAGTAGAGGAGTTCTGCTACCTTGGTACGATCGTAACTTCGGACAACAACATGAGCATCGAAATCCGAAGGCGCATTGTTCAGGGGAATCGTGCCTACCACGGGCTCCACAAACTCCTGCGATCCAGAAGACTCCAACAACGCATGAAATGCGCCATATATCGCACATTGATACGGCCGATAGTCCTCTACGGACACGAGTCCTGGACTATGCTGGTGGAGGACGCCAATGCACTCGCCATTTTCGAACGGCGGGTGCTACGGACTATCTTTGGCGGTGTGTGCGAGCAGGGCGTGTGGAGAAGGAGAATGAACCACGAGCTTGCTGAGCTGTTTGGCGATGCAAGTATTCTTACGGTCGCCAAAGTCGGAAGGATACGCTGGTTGGGGCATGTGATGAGGATGCCGGACTCATGCCCCACCAGAAAGGTACTCGTCACCGACCAGTTCGGCACGAGGCGTAGAGGAGCACAGCGAGCTCGTTGGCTGGATCAAGTGGAGTTAAACCTGTTGGAGATCTTATGCAACCTTGGCTGGAGGACTGCAGCCCTGGACCGAGTTTCCTGGAAACGGATTGGCGACCTGGCCATGTCACGTAGACGTGCTCAGCAATGAGCGGGCCAAGAAGAAGAAGAAGAAGAGTATAAACCACTTAATAATTCGTGAACATTGCGAAAATCATGTAATTATTAGATTAACAAACTTAAAGAAAACTTCTTTTGATTATTATATCCAAGCTAGTTCCACATCTATCACTAATCATAAGTATGTTTGTATTTATCTTCTTGGCCAGCAGCTACCTGAATGGGATTTGATATAACGTCAGGTTTTCTAACAGGCTTATTCTGTTACCACTTAAACCACATAGACCGAGCCGATCAAAATTTCTTGCTCTTTCTGGCGTTTATCCGCCATTCACCTCAATTTTCTGGAGTTTTGAAAACTGCTTCTAAGTGAAATATATGTATGCATTGAAATCATTCAAGTTTGTTCGAAATTAACTGGACTTGTTCGTAATCGGCAAGTTTCATTCGGATTCATAAGGACTTAACCGGAATCATTCGTAGAGTATGAATTTATTCGGACTCACCTGAGTCGATTCAGCTTTTTAATCGAAAACAGAATCAACTTTTCTCTGTTTTATTTACATTACATACATTAAATTCATTTATCATTTTCGAGATAACTATGGTCTACGTGATAGATTTTTTATGTAATTGAGTCCACTGGTGTTTTTCAATTCATTCTTGATCAAATATTTTTAATGGTGTTTGAAATTGAACTAAGTGGTAATCCAATATGGTTTCAAATTATGTTTTCAGATTTTTCAAAAAAATCTATTGCTGTGTTGATTAAAACTATCTAGCCAGCAAAACTATGTCATACTTTGTAGTACTGACAAAACAGTGAATACTTTGGAGTTCTGGGATAAATAATTATTTATGAGCAAAACGGAGGATGACCTCTGTTTTGTTGACCAGGTAAGGAAACTTTAAGCATGAGTCCGCGTGAGAGTCATATGAGAGTGGAGAGAAAAAGGGTTTATATGAAACGACTTGCATAGAGACAAGGAGAATGATGATATTTTTGATATAATATTAATATGATACATTATCTCTTGTTCACTTTACAACGCCTTTGTTTTGTTTCTCGCAGAGAAAATCGGTGAACCGGTTCGCAGAAAAACTGATCCATAATTCACTTGCTCACTTTACTGATCTGGATCATTTGAACGGATCTGAACCTGATCACTCATCTCTGCGCCAAACAGAATTCTCGTTGATAGTGATAGTTTTGGGCCGGCTCGGTGGTCCAGTGGTTACGGCGTAGGCGTATATCATAGAGGGTTACCTATGCGAAAGAGCATGTCCTCAATAAAATCTACCAATAACGAATATTCCCTCTTACACGAGTCTCTCACATCCAGGTTTCACTGTAAAACCACCATAATATAAAATAACAACAAACACAGACCAACGTATAAAAATTTCAAATCTCTTGAATATCGTCAACATGGACTTCACTGTACAAAATGACACCACGCTGCCTGTCAACGCGCATATCCGTGTCGTCGTTTTATTCGTGCCGATGGCGAAAGGCTACGGATTACCGAACTTTTACCGCATTTCATTTTCCAACTTGCAACTCATCTGACGGTTTTCGTCCGTGTGTGTGTGCGTCTCACGGGTAATTTTCTTTCGGGATTTCGTGCGTAATTTTCACTCTACGGGCATTTTCCAGCATAGAATTAATGTTTCATGCAGTGACAAGGACTGTTATGTGAAGTCGAGAGAACCAAACTAATGTACCAGCGGCAAGTGTAGCGGTCAAGTTGGTGACGAAGAAAGGCAAATTTACACATCGTTGAGTGGGAGGAGGTGCGCTTTGTGTAGTTACGATGGCAATAGTTTTCTCCTCTTCCTTGGTGCGATGATGGGTACCAAATCATGAAGAGCTATGTTTCGCTCCCTGTGACTCGTGTGTGTCAGCAAAAAAAAGTGGTAGTAGGCTGTGATTGAATCTTGCCGCATTTGCCATGAGCATACGCACGGAGCAAATAAAACCATACGGATGCATAGAAAATGGTGGCATGGTTCTTCGAATGAACCATCTCATCGGAAAATTGTACCATCTCAATCCCGGGACCGGATATGTTATAGAATAATGCTGCATTAATGGATGAGAAGACGGTGCGCACACAGTGTTGGCAATGGGCGGAGGCGCCCAACGATGAAGTGATGTGGCACTTGGTCACCGTAGTGTGCGTGTGTGCGTATGTGTGTGTGTGTGTTGTGTGCGCTTGAGAAGTGTGTGGGGCGGGGGTCTTCCCTGTTGTACGCGAGGAAGAAAGTGACTCAACGAGCCATTTTGCTTGCGCCGCTCCACACAGTGCCGTGTGAGGGGGTGCCAGGGTGTTGGGATGGCGTAGCGGCGTAATACCTGCGGTTGGCAGCAGCCTACGTTACCTGAACACACAAACACTTGCAGACCGGGCATGTTGGCGCGATAGGCAAATAGGAAAAAAATATTCACTAATGCGCGCTCGAGGGCCCACCGGACGAACGAAGATAATCTGATTGACGGGTGGTGAAATAATGGGAGGAGAAGCACCTTTTTTAACTCACCAATGTGCAGCGATAGTTCGCCCTTCCCTCCACATCGCACTGGAACAGGGGATGGAGCACTCTGCCTGTGTCTCTGACCCGCTTTTGTGCGCCCTAAGAAGCAAACTCTCGAGCTCAATTTCAATAGTTGAAGATAATTTAATTTACCTTTCGGGAAGTGAGTTGTTTTCTTGATCTCTTCCATACACTGTTCCACTGTCGAACACACAAGCATATGTCGTGTGTAAGCGTGTGTAGTGGCTTTTACGGGTGGGTAATGGGTAATGGTAGTAGTATTGGTGTATCCGTTTGGTGCTCTCTTCTTTTTAGGTTCCACTCTCTCTGTCTCTCACGCATCACATCGGCACTTCGTCATCCGTCCAATTTTTTGTGTTCCCTACTGGGCTCCTTTGATGTCCTTTATACGAGAATGTGCTAAATACAGGCAGGATAAAGAAAAGAGTAAAAATTAGGGCACGTCGTTCAGAGTGATAGCTTTTGCGAGAACATATGGCTGTTTGACACACCAGCGAAATGTGAAGCGGTTCCCACTATACGGAACGGCCATATTGGAATTCAATTATTCAATGCACCTACACCATGAACCCCAACTAGCGGCAACTGCGGCCACTTTCCTGCATTATGTTTTACATGCGTTTCTCCTGCGACAACTGTCAAAATCTCACTGAACGCTCAAACATCTAAATACTTAAAGAAAATTCAAATATTTGGCTTCACTGTTTTGTGTAAGCAAATCCGATTTGTTTACAATGCTTTCTATTTAGTGCCAAATGCCGAGGAGATTCAATGCGTATGTTCGGGAATGTTAAGAAAACAATGTTATGTTTCGTGCTCGTGTAAAGCATTCTTCATATGTATGACGGCCGTGTAACACCACTACTTAGATAAGTATTTTTTATTGCACACAGCTGTGTGCGTGCGTGTGCCATGCGTTGCGTACGCTTGGGAGAATCATTCAAGCTTGTGCCGTCCTAGTGGGCACACTTGTTCGTTGGTTAAGTTCGTGCATATATTCCAGAGCTCTCCACTATACCCTGTAAGAAGGGTTGTTACGGTTGGCTGCTGAAGTTTCGTAGTAGTAGGGACACAGTGCACGAAGAAAGTGTCTACTTTCTGCATTGTGTAGAAAAGTAGTTATTTAGATCAAACACAGCAGTGAACCACGTAATCTACAGACGGCGTTTTCACACTTCCCTGACATGTAAGACGATGAGGGTTTGGGTTAACGGTGCTTCGTTAGATGTTGTCGCCATCATCCTAGCTTTTAACACCCTGCTGGCTCCACGATTAATAAAGTGTTACTTCTTTTAGGATTAATTTATTATTGAAATTTCTGCTGGGGTAATTAGTTTAGTTTTGTTTTTAAATTAGAAGTTTCCAAGTAGTTTCCATGAAAGCCGAAAACTCATTAAATTCTAGAGATTAATGTGCTAAAAAAACTCGCGCTCTTAAACCTTGTTGTGCACTACAGTACACTACATTGGTACATTCATCCATCTCATGGCGCTCATGGCTGTTACTACTACAAGTTTCGTTCTCTATTCTCCTATAGTAAGGTCCCGCGGAAAACCGTTTGATAAGGAACAAGACCCACCCACGCCCCGGATGATCTTTTAGTATAACGGCAGTGTTTAAACCATAGTGCGCACGGGGTGACCAGCAAAGCGTTGTGACGAACAGTAAAAACTGAATAAAACGTTAAAATCAAGTGTCTCTCGCAAGTGGAGTGAGGCCGGAAGTGACTAACAAAGAAGAAAATACCAGCCTAAAAGCAGCCCGAAAATGTCGCAACAACTTCCGATACGTTTTCAGGAGCATTTACAGGTGAGTTTGGATTGATTCTAGTGATTGGACGAGAAAAAAAAACTAGCCTGACACAATGACGACACGTTGACCTAGAACTGCTTTGCACATCCCTCGTTTTAATGTTGTTTTTTCTGCGTGGCCTGCTTTTGATGGTGGGATGCTAAAGAGATGTCCATGGATGCAAGATAATGCAGAAAAAAGGTGTCGGTCATAAGTCCATGACGCCCCTTTTTATGTTCCCAGCAATACTCGGAAGAATTAAAATCACTGCCTACGGAGTCATTCGCTGGACCAGAGGATTATGAGTTCTTTTTAAAGCAAATTTTTAGATCGAATGCTGTGTTACTTTTCTCCCAAAGTCACGTGTATGCCATTGACGACGAAGAAATCGATTGTGTTCTCGCCTACTCGGTTGGCTCGCCGCCGTAGTATGCCATGAGAAACCATGATAGGAAGCTAACAGTGAAAGAAAAAAGGACAGCAGCGCGCGTGTCCCGCTAGTGAATTAAAACCACACACCACCAACGATGGGAAGGAAACGAGCGATTTGACATTACGCAATGGCTGTAGCATCAGCACGATGTTTCGATTTTCCCGAACGACGATTCTGGTCCGTCGCTGAATTGCCCGAAGGAAAATTAGGTTTAGCTGGAAAAACGGATTCCCTCTTCCTGTGTGCTGGCTGCTTCGAATACGCTAAAGATAGATGCCCTTCCCATAGATGGGAAATTTAATTTCCCTATAGTCGTCGGTCAGGTGTAGTTTTATTGAGCGCTGTCGGTTTGTAGCATGACTCGCGAAGGAAAGGTTTTTATATCGGTATTATTGTGTGGATGCTACATTTTTTAAGAAATCTTTTAACGACTTGTTTGGCCAGACTCTGTACCAGCAAACTATTAATTGTTTCGCGAGATAGGAACAACGGATGAAATGAACAAAAGGCAAACAAAAACATCCACGTCTGCAAAAATGTTGAGCATGTATTTCTTATCGTAATTTTCTTCCCTTTCTGTTGTGTTTCCCGTCCTGTATGAATACTGTTTGCACTTACGCTCACACACACACACTCAACCCCGTAAATACTGTACAACGCATCCCTTGTGCCGCCCTGGTTACCATGCTGCTGTGGCTGCTGCTGTGTTATCATTTCTCCAAACCCGAACATTCCCCGGGAACCGGTGCCGTACATCCGCTGCGCTCTGCTTGCACACCATATCCATGGGCGTATTTTGTGCAGCTCACCAACATCAACATCAATGCGAGCTCGATCTCGTTCACCAATCTGACGATGGAGTCGGACAAGTTCATCTGCGTCCGGGAGAAGGTCGGTGAGACGGCGCAAGTCGTGATCATCGACATGAATGACGCACAGAACCCGATCCGACGACCGATTAGTGCGGATTCGGCGATCATGAACCCGGCGAGCAAGGTGATCGCACTGAAGGCGCAAAAAACGCTGCAAATCTTCAACATCGAGATGAAGTCGAAGATGAAGGCGCACACGATGACGGAGGAGGTGGTGTTCTGGAAGTGGATCACGCTCAACACCCTGTCCTTGGTGACCGAAACGTCCGTCTATCACTGGTCGATGGAGGGTGACTCGACGCCGATCAAGATGTTCGAGCGCCATTCGTCACTGAATGGATGTCAGATCATCAACTATCGTACCGATCCGAAGCAGGCCTGGTTGCTGCTAGTCGGTAAGTATCATATCACTAGCGCCAATTTAGCCGTACTACCACTAAATGTACTCATTTTCATTCTTTAGGCATTTCGGCACAGCAGAATCGGGTGATTGGCGCAATGCAGCTCTATTCGGTGGAGCGCAAGGTTTCGCAAGCAATCGAGGGACATGCCGCCTCGTTCGCTACCTTCAAGATGGAGGAAAACAAGGAGCTATCGACGCTGTTCTGTTTCGCCGTCCGATCGCAAACGGCAGCCAAGCTGCACATCATCGAGGTCGGCACTCCGCCTGCAGGCAACGTTGCCTTCACCAAGAAGGCGGTGGATGTGTTTTTCCCTCCGGAAGCGCAAAGCGACTTCCCGGTCGCGATGCAGGTATCGCCACGTTACGATGTGATCTATCTGATCACCAAGTACGGGTACATTCACATGTACGACATCGAGACGGCCACCTGCATCTATATGAACCGTATCTCGGGCGATACCATCTTCGTGACAGCACCGCACGAATCGAGCGGTGGCATCATCGGTGTGAACCGCAAGGGCCAGGTGCTTTCGGTGACAGTGGACGAGGAGCAGATCATCCCGTATATCAACACTGTGCTTCAGAACCCGGATCTGGCGCTACGTATGGCGGTGCGGAACAATCTTTCCGGTGCGGAGGATCTGTTCGTGCGCAAGTTTAACCAGCTGTTCCAGAACGGACAGTTCGCAGAAGCGGCCAAGGTAGCGGCGATTGCGCCGAAAGGTATCTTGCGCACACCCCAAACAATCCAAAAGTTCCAGCAGGTACCGGCCCAGCCGGGCACGAACTCACCGCCCTTACTGCAATATTTCGGCATTCTGCTCGATCAGGGCAAGCTGAACAAGTACGAATCGCTCGAATTGTGTCGCCCAGTGTTGGCACAAGGTCGCAAGCAGCTGTGCGAGAAATGGCTGAAGGAGGAGAAGCTAGAGTGTAGCGAGGAGCTGGGCGATCTGGTAAAACCGTCCGATCCGACTCTCGCACTCTCCATCTATCTGCGCTCGAACGTGCCAAACAAGGTGATCCAGTGCTTCGCCGAAACTGGACAGTTCCAGAAGATTGTGCTGTACGCCAAGAAGGTCAACTACAGCCCTGACTACGTGTTTCTGCTGCGCTCAGTGATGCGCACGAATCCGGAGCAGGGATCCGGTTTCGCGAGCATGCTCGTGGCGGATGAGGAACCGCTGGCGGACATCAACCAGATCGTCGACATCTTCATGGAGCAGAACATGGTACAGCAGTGTACGGCGTTCCTGCTCGACGCACTCAAGAACAACCGACCGGCCGAAGGTGCGCTGCAGACGCGTCTACTGGAGATGAACCTGATGTCGGCACCGCAGGTAGCAGACGCCATCCTCGGCAACGCCATGTTCACACATTACGACCGTGCGCACATTGCGCAGCTGTGCGAGAAGGCCGGACTGTTGCAGCGTGCCTTGGAGCACTACACCGATCTGTACGATATAAAGAGGGCGGTCGTGCATACCCAGCTGCTGAACGGCGATTGGCTGGTTGGATTCTTCGGCACACTCTCGGTGGAAGATTCGCTGGAGTGCTTGAAGGCGATGCTGACGGCTAACATTCGTCAGAATCTGCAGATCTGCGTGCAGATTGCAACCAAGTATCATGAGCAGCTTACCACCAAGGCGCTGATCGATCTGTTCGAGAGCTTCAAGAGCTACGAGGGGCTGTTCTATTTCCTTGGCTCGATCGTAAACTTCAGCCAGGATCCAGAGGTACACTTCAAGTACATTCAGGCCGCCTGCAAGACCAACCAGATCAAGGAGGTGGAGCGCATCTGCCGCGAGTCCAACTGCTACAATGCGGAACGCGTAAAGAACTTCCTGAAGGAGGCAAAGCTGACGGATCAGTTGCCGTTGATTATCGTTTGCGATCGGTTCGACTTTGTGCACGATCTGGTGCTTTACCTGTACCGTAATAGTTTGCAGAAGTACATTGAGATCTACGTGCAGAAGGTGAATCCGTCCCGTTTGCCGGTTGTCGTTGGAGGCCTGCTCGATGTTGACTGCTCCGAAGACATAATCAAGAACTTGATCCTGGTGGTGAAGGGACAGTTCTCCACGGACGAACTAGTTGAGGAGGTCGAGAAGCGCAACCGGCTGAAGCTGTTGCTGCCGTGGCTGGAGTCGCGCGTCCATGAGGGTTGCGTCGAGCCGGCGACACACAACGCGCTGGCTAAGATCTACATCGACTCGAACAACAACCCGGAGCGTTTCCTGAAGGAAAACCAGTTCTACGACAGCCGCGTTGTAGGACGCTACTGCGAGAAGCGCGATCCTCATCTCGCGTGTGTTGCATACGAGCGTGGCCAGTGCGATCGGGAGCTGATCGCCGTTTGCAACGAGAATTCACTGTTCAAGTCGGAAGCACGCTATTTGGTACGCCGTCGCGACGCTGAACTGTGGGCGGAAGTGCTGTCGGAAGCTAACCCTTACAAGCGTCAGCTGATCGATCAGGTGGTGCAGACGGCTCTGTCCGAGACGCAGGACCCGGATGACATCTCCGTCACCGTGAAGGCGTTCATGACGGCCGATTTGCCGAACGAGTTGATCGAGCTGTTGGAGAAGATCGTACTCGATTCGTCCGTGTTCTCCGATCACCGCAATCTGCAGAATCTGCTCATCCTGACAGCGATCAAGGCCGACCGAAGCCGTGTTATGGATTACATCAATCGTCTGGACAACTACGATGCACCCGACATCGCCAACATTGCGATCAACAATGAGCTGTACGAGGAAGCGTTCGCGATCTTCAAGAAGTTCGACGTAAACACCTCCGCCATACAGGTGCTGATCGAGCAAGTGAACAATCTAGAGCGTGCGAACGAGTTTGCAGAGCGCTGCAATGAGCCGGCGGTCTGGTCGCAGCTGGCCCGCGCCCAACTGCAACAGGGACTGGTGAAGGAAGCGATCGATAGCTACATCAAGGCGGACGACCCGAGCGCGTACATCGATGTGGTCGAGACGGCCAGCAAGAACGATTCGTGGGAAGATCTGGTACGCTATCTGCAGATGGCGCGCAAGAAGGCACGCGAGAGCTACATCGAGAGCGAACTGATTTACGCATACGCTCGCACTGGCCGGTTGGCCGATCTTGAGGAGTTTGTGTCCGGCCCGAACCATGCCGACATACAGAAGATCGGCGATCGATGCTTCAACGATCGCATGTACGAAGCGGCCAAGCTACTGTACAACAACGTCAGCAACTTTGCCCGTCTCGCTATCACGCTGGTGCATCTGCGTGAGTTCCAGGGTGCGGTGGATGGTGCCCGCAAGGCCAACTCCACGCGCACCTGGAAGGAGGTGTGCTTCGCCTGCGTGGATGCGGAAGAGTTCCGGCTGGCACAAATGTGCGGGCTGCACATTGTGGTACACGCGGATGAGCTGGAGGATCTGATCAACTACTATCAAGATCGGGGCTACTTTGAGGAGCTGATTGGTCTGCTGGAAGCTGCGCTCGGTTTGGAGCGTGCTCATATGGGCATGTTTACCGAGCTGGCCATCCTGTACTCAAAGTACAAACCAGCCAAGATGCGCGAACATCTGGAGTTGTTCTGGTCGCGCGTTAACATTCCGAAGGTACTGCGTGCTGCCGAACAGGCCCACCTCTGGTCGGAGCTCGTCTTCCTGTACGACAAGTACGAGGAGTATGATAACGCGGTACTGGCCATGATGGCGCACCCGTCCGAGGCGTGGCGTGAAGGTCACTTCAAGGACATCATCACCAAGGTAGCCAACATTGAGCTGTACTACAAAGCCATTCAGTTCTACCTGGACTACAAGCCGCTGCTGCTGAACGATATGCTGCTGGTGCTGGCCCCGCGCATGGATCATACGCGTGCCGTCAGTTTCTTCACCAAGCAGGGTCACCTGCAGCTGGTCAAAACGTATCTGCGCTCGGTGCAAAGCCTCAACAACAAAGCAATTAACGAAGCGTTGAACGGACTGCTGATCGACGAGGAGGACTACCAGGGTTTGCGGACGTCGATTGACGCGTTCGACAACTTTGACAACATTGCGCTGGCGCAGAAGCTCGAAAAGCATGAGCTTACGGAATTCCGTCGCATTGCCGCCTACCTGTACAAAGGTTTGTGTGTCCTTTTTACAATGTAGATTTCCATCAGCGGAACACGGGCGTAATGATTCTTCTTTAATTGTGCAGGAAACAACCGCTGGAAGCAAAGCGTGGAGCTGTGCAAAAAGGATCGACTGTTTAAGGACGCGATGGAATACGCGGCCGAGTCACACCAGGGCGAGCTGGCAGAAGAGTTGCTTGGATGGTTTTTGGAACGAGGCGCATACGATTGCTTCGCGGCATGTCTATTCCAGGTAGGTTTTTGGTACCGCTCCGTTTTTGGTAGACCATTTCATAATCTCTCTAATATTGTATCTTACCTTTTATGCGCATTACAGTGCTACGATCTGTTGCGGCCCGATGTTATACTAGAGCTCGCATGGCGCCACAACATTATGGACTTTGCTATGCCTTACATCATCCAGGTAATGACAGAAAAACGAAAAGGAGGTGCTCCTCCCTCCTTCGCATTCCTTTTAATTAATTGCACATTATCTCGTTTAGGTGACGAGAGAGTATACCTCCAAGGTGGACAAGCTGGAAGCGTCTGATGCGGAGCGACAGAAAGAAGGCGAAAGCACGGAACACAAATCCATCATCATGCCCGAACCGCAGCTGATGCTGACTGCTGGCCCCGGTATCGGCATGCCCCAGTATGCACCACAGTATGCTGGCGCGTACGTGCCACCGCAACCAAATATGTCCTCATACCCTTACGGTGGTATGTAAAATTGCACGTTACAGCCTAGCAAACACAGCTAGTAACAGTATCTGTGTGTGGACGGACGCAACACTGGATGGAACAGTAGTAGTACTAGTGGTAGTAGTAGTAGTAGTAGGCAACAAGCATGTGTATAGAGAGTGAGCAATTGAGATTCATCTAGTTCCCGCTCAACTTTCTCCGTTTTCCTCCTTGCTAAAATCATTCCCAATGGATTCATAGTTTGTTTTTAGACTATGCGTGCTCTTGTGCGGAATAGTTAATGCGACGAAATGATTTTAGTCCTAAAAGCTGAATTTAATTCATTTGTATGTTAAATCCTTATTCAACTGTTTGCACACTATCTTCTTGTTAACTGTTTCTGTGTTTTTTTTTTTGCTACATCCAATGCGTTTGTTAAGTGAGCACTACAAATGAGTGTAGGAAAAACATACGTCCGTCAGGTGCGTACTGTGCGCAGCATAAGTAGAGAAATCGAGAAAGAGAGAACACTGTAATACCGATGAAACGTGGTATGCATCCTTGGCAACATCCTCACCCTGCCAACGGTGACGATTAGCACATTTGATATTTTCTCGTCATCACCATCCATCCCATTTTGGATAGCATGCACACATGGCTTAACAGTGATGCGCTTTCCATTGATTTTAAATCTAACCATAATGCTCTTTTGCTACTGCTGCTAATGGTGATGCTCTACTGCTGCTGCTGCTGCCACCTGTTTGCTGTCCTTACACTCCGTATAACCCTTTCCTGTCCGGGGTGGTCGTCCTCATCATCCCATCACCCTTATCCGCTGTTCCATCACCACCACCGCGCCTTTATGCATATCTCATATGCGTGTGTGTCACACTGGTGCGCGCACGTGTGCGTATATGCTAACGGCATAATTCGGTTTGCTCGTCCCCGCGTTCGTTGGCGAGTTCACGGCGCTCTGCTATACGAATCATCAGCATTTAGTTAAATTTACGCGCGCCTCAATAGAGTTTTGTAAGGTTTTCCTCTTTACTACGAAAACCCATCCCACCCGCAAGTAGGGATCGAATGTGGCAACAAAAAGCGGCTAGTTGTTAGAGTATATTATATCTTTATTAAATATATTAAAAATACGTAGTGAACCGAATATTCTGTAGTGTCTGGCGCAACACAAAAGTGCACCACCCTTCCATTTACTACTCTCGTGTACGAAATAAAGCGATATGATTTCGTTGGCAAAACATGTAACATTTTTGCTCTTAATATGTTTTGTGTTGCTCATCATTCAGCCTCCACGCCAGAAAATTTACACATCCGTTCCCAGAGAATGTTTCGTCATCATCACAACTTCTTTGTAGTACCGCCGTAGAGAGAATGGCACTAATGTTAGATTTTTGCTTTCCTAATTTTGGATTGATAGTGCTATTAATTGTTTTTTTTTTTCGAAATGCTAACGAATTGATGGATGAAAATTGTAATGATCTGTTTTCGTTCTGTTTCGTTTTCATAGGTTTTAATTAAAGAAGCACGCAATGCTAAAGTAAAACAAAACAGAATTCTCCTTCCTTCTCACACACTCACACACACACGAAAGAGGTAAGATTCGATGTGGTTAACTACTGCATTAAGTTAACAAAAAAGGACCAGCAATAGTGTGTGTGTTCCTGTTTCCCTGTTAAAGACGTTAATCCAAACATCTATATTCGCCAAACAGACGCCATTCGTGCTTCTTCAAGTCTCTCAGAGTAATGCTTCGCGGGAGACACCGCTCCGGCCGTCGGTACGATGCGGTGCAACGTTACGGATCAGTTGGCTGGCCTCTTCGGAGATAGGGTAGTGTTTTGCATGTGGGTTTTTTTTTATTATTTATTCGTTGGAAGGTACTGTAACAATTTGAAAATTTGCCCCAAAAAAGGCACACACTAGCAAAACAAAACGTAAAAGGAAGGTAGATAAGAGAAACAAAAATGATTACACTTACAATGCAAAAAAGAAATATTCGTTAGCAAATATTATGAATCTAGCATGGCGCAGCGTATTAAGTAGACATTCAGCAAAACTCGTTATCATTTATCTTACTGTTTCACTAAGAAAATGAAAAATTATATGCAAAAGAGATGAATATATAATTATACATACATATATATATATACACACAAGCAAAACCTGGAAAAAAATGTAAGACGCGTAAAAAACAGAATACAGTGTGTTAGCGTGCGTGTGTACATAGTGAAGAAAGCATACCGGTGGCAATGCTCATCCTGTTATTATCGTTGTGTACAATTTATCCTACACAAAATAGTAAAGACTCAACCAGATACCATACATACAGATACCCAAAAAAGCTAGCACGCAAATGACGTTGAGCGTTGTATCTAGGGATGGAACCAAACCTAACCATGATGAACCATGTAGTACACCCAGCAAAAAAAAGCCGCGAGTTCGAACGAGCGACAGAGAATATCTTCTTAATCTCTACCCCCACACACATATGCAATCAATGCTTAGTATATCGCACTCATCCGTTATGAAACTTTGAATAAAAGAAGGTGCAAGAGACTAGGGTAATAAGTAATGGAAAAAGAACGCATTCCTTCTAGCAGACAAGCATCCGGTGAAGAAGCTTCCTGTTGCTACACAGTCTTGTCATCCGTCATGCTATGGTTTCCTTTTTTTTTTTGAAGTTTGCTAGGACCATTCGCACCCAATGACTTTCTAAGTATAGTGTTATCTGAGTAGGCTTAGAGTTTCCGTCTGCTGATTTGTTTTAATCATAATTACGCTTGAATGTGTAAACCGTGCTTAACTATGACTGTTTTGCACTATTTATTACGATTTTATTTGATTCGTAAGTAAGTTCGCTCGCATATGATAAAGTATCATTCCGGAATGTGAGAGTGACGCGCAATGGAGAAGTTTTGTTGGATGATTCACACAGTATTGTTTGCGGTGAAGGTGTTTATGTAGAATCTATTTAATTTTTGTTTGTTTGTGGTTTTCTATTTCTAGCATAAGGGTTCTTGAGTTTTGAACAATTATGCTGGATCTTTTTTTCTCTCTCTCTCTCATTATATAAATGCACAAACAGAACAAACCTAAAGTGTGTGTTAGCAATTCGTTTTGTGTTTTATTTCTGCGCATCATTATAGTTTATTTTCGCACGTGCTACGGAGCGCCGGATAGGCTAACCTTATTTATGTAATTTAAAATCATTAATAATTCATTCGCTCTTATGATTACGAAAGGAAGGAATGGTCTACAATGTTCACAAATGCTCTACACACTCTAGAGACACGGAGGCTGCTGCTGTGGGTTAGAGATGGATTGAAGGAAAAGGTTCCATGGGCCCACTTCGATTATCGTAGCTGGAATAAGTGCTTAGACGACTATATCTCACCCGAAAGGCCGACCCCGACTAAATGACAAAAGATACATAAAGAGAAAATACGTATATAATGCGATAAATATGCATGATCGTGCAGTGTAACAAACCTTCTCCTCATTCACTCGTTCCTCCCTCCCAACCTATAACACATCGATTCGAAGCAAAATCGCTGGTAAAACTCTGGTCGATTTGGAATTAAATGCTATCGTTTGCAAAACTATGTGTAATCTAAGACATACTGAGGAGCGATAAACAATAAAAGCGAGAGGCAATGGAATAAAACTCAAAGTTGTCAAATAAATTATGTTAGTGTGTGGCGTTGCAGTTTGTTCCACCAGCATATCACAGCATCATTAACCGTCATTAGCCTCTGTTACAGTGCCGTCTTGCGTCGCTGGGTACCCTTTTCCGCGCACAAACTGTGGCCATCGTTGCGGAGCTTTGACGCCGCCAGTTTGCGCACCTCATGCAGTATCTCGATCTCCTCCTTGATGTGATCCAGCTGCGTTTCAACGTCACCGCGTGGAGCCTTCGAGCTGGAACCGCGTCGCTTGCGCAGAAGAATGTACACATGGTTGATGGCGTCCAGCAGACAGTTAATGCTCGACTCGTTCTCCACCATATAGCTCTTGACGACGGTAACCGATTTTTCCCAGCGCAAACCTTCCTCCTTTGCGGCAACGTACTGTGTCTGCGGTACCGGTTTAATTGAAATATATATTACGGAAATGTTGTCTAGCACGTGATGATGGTGGGTAAGTATGAAGCGGGTATTACTCACCAAAAGTTCCGAGAGGTCGTTATTTAGACCGGTAATAATGTGCAGTGCCGTTTTGGTTGCCTTAAAAAGGTTCTGACGAATTTCTTCAATTTCTTGAATTTTTTGCTGTTCTACGGTAGAAATTTCCACCTGAGCCAACACTGTGGAAAATATAAACAGGTTCATTAAAAGATTGTTCCCATTTCCGACGGTATTCCACATGAACGACGTAACATACAGAGCGAATCACAACGCTGGATAAGATCTTGCATTGTTTCGTACGACTTGGATTCGGCGATCGTCTGTTCCATTACTTTCTGCAAAGATTAAACATGAGTTTCCTCGGACAGGATTTCCAAATGCAATATAGAACCTCTCTTATCGGGTTTTTTATAGTTCAAAAGTACTTCTGAAGAGAAATACTTTACGACGATATGTAAAAATAATCCAATAGGTCAGTAGCATTGTTCGGTCAATGTAAAGGAGTGACATCCTACTGTACACATCTCACCATCAATCCTACGTACCTCAAACGGTTCAAATTGGTTGATCGTTTCCTCATACTTTACAACAAAGTCGTCCAGCTGCTCCAGATCCGATTCGAGCTGGGCTATGTTTTTACCATATTGCAAATGTTTTTCTTTCTCCCGCTTAACCTGCCAGCAAAAATAAATCAAAGGAGGCACGTTAGAACTTAACAAGGCATGCTAACCACAATGTTGCGGCTCTGGTTAGTGCACTGCGGTTAAATTACCGTATCCAAGGCACCTTGCTCCTTCATTTCACAGTCCTTGAGGAAATCGTTCAATTCGACAAACTCAGCCCGCATCCTTTGCAGCAGATCGGTCGTCTGCTCCAAGCGCTTCCGGTTGGTGACCACTTGGCGCTGGGCTTGCTCGCGCATCCGGTTCTGTTCCTTCGTGATTTCCATGTACTCTCGATCATTGTGAATGCCCTTGAGCTCGAACCCATTGCGGGCGAGGTCCCACCCCGGAACATTGCTGGAATTCGAAGCCAGTGTATCGTTATAATTGAATCAAATCAGTGGGTTGTCTTGAAATGCGGGCTTGTTACACGCCATACGTACATGTAGCACTGGTTGTTCAATTTCGACTCAAAGTAATTTTCTACCGCTTGTTCCGGATTCAAGTCGTACTTCCCGAATACGCCCAGTTTCGTGATCGGCTTTCGGCGTGGCATTGTCGACTTCGATTTAAAAACTGAGTTGAAAAGGGAACGGATAGTTACAATCAAAAGATATCACCTTCCTGTAGCTTGAGGGGAACGATTTTTTACTAGCAACGTTGTTGTGAGGTTTGCACAATAGCTATAATTATTTTTCCAACAAAATAACAATCTCATCGCAGTCGCGACTCGTTGCCATAGTTACGGGCGATAGGTGACGTTGCCCTACTGTCAACAAGGAGTGTTCCAAACTGAAGAGCTTAACAAGACTTTCGGCAAAAGGAAATAACGAATTGCAATCACGCAACACATATTCATTCGGATAAATATTTATTTAAATGTAATTGTCTATGCTATGAAACTGGAGGAAACTGGAGGAAGCCAAAATACAACTAAAATACAAGCCAACATTCGCTTCTCTGCGCCATGAACGATCATTCCCATGCCCGTTCCTTGAATCTAACCCAGGGTTGATACCACACACACACACATTTTAACGTACCACATCGTCATTTTTGAATCCATTTTTAGTTTTTTTTTGAAGAATCAACGTGAAGAAACTGTTTCTGTAAAAGCGATCATTCCTGAATTAGAGAATTGGTGGGGTTATTATTTGGTAGGCTGCGGCTGCTGTTGCTACTGTCCAATGGAATTACATTCCTTTCCGACCGAATTGCCGCAAACAAAAAGGGCAACCTACGCGACACGTTTTATCAGATGGATAACATTCACCAGCGGTTATCGAATATGTACTGCTTTTGAGCAAGTGTGTTCCACTTGATTTACGTGCCTTAAAAAAGTACAATAAACCGCGGGATGGTGTTTTCTGTGTTGTGTTGTATTTTTCTTTTCGCTCGTTTCCTTCTCGCTTTACGTTGATTCTTCGCAAATGCACAAGAGTATATTAAATATGCTATTAGTTTAATAATTGAACGCTCGAAGATATAGATAGTGTTGTGTACAGGGTCTTTTGTGTATTTTGTGTGTGTTTTGCCGTTTGCAGAACATTATTGTAGAGAATCGTTTTATTGTTCGTTCGTTTCTGCTCCTTCCTGTTCATGACTGAGCCGTGCGTGCAGCCGAAGAGAGATTGATCATTATTTTATCACTCTAATTCTTCTACATCGAAATTGCGCACCACTTTCTATCGAATCGAAGATAAATATAGGTAAGTATATGTTGCTATATACGTTTGTGTTTGGTATTCGCTTCCACTTTGCATTTGTAACATGCTTCCAGTTGATCGGTTTTATACAACGTATTCTCTTCTGTTCTCTGTTTGCAACTATTATCGCTCGAGAACTTGCATCTGTACATCATTCAATACAGTGCTTCAACATGGTGCTTCGGATAATTTTAAGCATAATTTGGCGTTGAAAGCCGAACATTGGTTTACTATAATTTTCCAAACGAATAAAAGCAATCGCTTAAACAACACGTGTCCGCAAATTGAACGCATGTGCATTTCAATAAAGGTCAACCGTTTTTGTGGCGTTTATATATATGTCATTATTCGCATGTATCGTGTGCTCTTTGGTTGTGGCATACCAATCACATTCGCATTCGCTATAAAGCAGGGCGAAGAAAAAAAAATTTTTGTTCAGAAGCAACCGTCGCCAATCGAATTAAATTGCCAGCTGAAGCCCGCTCTTGATCCATTGCCAGAAGACGAATTCAATAATAACGTCTGAAATATGTCGTTCCGCCTGATCTTTGTTTAAAACTAATCAATAATTTAGAGTAAACTTGTTCACTTTCTTCTTCACCTCCATTTCTAATCGCTATGATATATGAACTTTTTGCATGTTAATATATAGCATTGAGTGTAGTAGTGTGTTTTGTGATTTTTGCTTCCCTCTTCCTCTTCTCTTGCTATTATTCGTTTGGTGTATATTTATGCTAATGTGACTTTGTGTTAAATCGTTTTCGTTCAACTTTTACTGCTTTCCAAGCGCTGGCTTGGCTTATTATAATTTTCATGTGTGTTTTTGACTCGTGTAGCATGTCATTGTTTCACTTCATTTGCATTGCTTTTGATATTTCCCACTCCCTTTTTCTCTATCTCTCTCTCTTTTCTCTTTCTACTAATACTTCATTGGATAAACAAAACCTATTCCTGGAAACTGCAGAAAAACGTTACTGGATTCCAACATAAAAACTAACCCCTTTCGATGCAATTGGCTAAGATCCTTCTTCGATTGTATAGTTGCTGCGCACAATCGACGCAAACATAGCTTAACAACATAAACGATTAAAATCCATAATTATATTCACACAAGTAACAGGTTATAATGCGAGTAAACGACGTTAAACATACTAATTAATAAAAGCCTTACGCAACTAGGAGCGGCTACAAACACTTGTTATACGCACCACAGAGTAAATGATAAAGAAAAGCAAGAAACAGAAGCTAATCACAATCGTTTTCCTTTGCAAAGGAATGTACTGTTTGCTATATAGTGTACCAAGAAAGCAAAACTCAATCTCGGTTCTCATTGATTTACGGTATGTCAGATGCCTTATTCCTCGGACTGGTTTGAAGGAAGGTTTAACGTAAACGTACTTTCCAAACTCGGTTACCTTCTCGACCATCCTTTTCCTTTTTGGTTTTATGGCACCTTAGCCAGATTGTTAAAGATAAAACATTTCCCATTAAACAAAGACACAGAGTCACAAAGTTAGCAGATTTCTTTTATGGGGGATGGTGTATGAGAAGGTCGTGCGACATTCTCTGTTGCTCTTTCACCCATTGGTTCGTTTTCGTTAACAGATAACAAATAGAATACTTATCATCTTTCATTACTCATTACTCCTCTGTTTTCATGGAGGACAAACAGAGCGAACACGGTCTGAGGATCACATGGAAAGAGATGGGCGAGTGAATCAACGCAGCATTAGCACCTCCTGCCCGCACTGTTGTGTGCCGCCATCACCACCACCTTACTCCTTGTTCAGTGAGCCCAAATCGCTGAGGAAGGTTTCCGGCGTAAGGATGTGGGATGAACCGATGTACACTTCCCAGTTCTTGACGGCCGATGTGACCTCGTACGCGCAACGAATCTCCGAGTAGCTGCACCCACCCACCACGAAGACAATCAGCCGAGGTACATTCTTAACCGCCGTTTGCGATTTATCCTTGTGCCAATGGCCGTAACGTGCGCTACTGCTTTTGCAAACGAAAGTAAAGGGAAAATCCGATTATAATCCTGTTACATTCAGCTGTACTAATTGCGGCGAAACTGCCCCAACAACTCACCTGGTCGGCGCATGGAATCCGGCCATCTTTCGGCCCCCGAGGAAGGGGAAATGACGTTCGTCCAGCTTGTTGTCAATGGCGTCCTCCATGATATCTTTAATGACGGGTGTCCAGCGGGACATTTGGTAGGTGTGTTCGTTAATGCGCTCCTTTCTCGGCACTGTGTACGGTTTCTTGCGGTTACCCTAAACAAAGAAAGTTGTTTTATTCAACTGAGAAATGAGCCTCGCTTCCATTACTTACATCGGCAATAACATTGATACCCAGATGGGTAAGGTTGTTAATCATTTCGCGCTCCTTCTGGTCGATCTGTGCATGTGTGACCAGCTTGGTCAGGTTCTCCTCCGAGATACCGTTCTTGATCATCACGTAAAGTGCGATGATGCGCACCTTGTCGTAGTTGGACACGTTCTGGTCCAACAGAATTGGTACAATGTTGCGCATGTGATCCTTGATCTTCTCGCCCTCTGCATCGGTACCCATGGCCAGGTCCTGCTCGACGCGGCACAGCTTATCCACGTACCCCTGGTAGGACTTCATACAATCCTCAGCCAAATGCAGATGGGTCGAATACTTGGACAGCTGCTTCTGATACTGGGGCATTTTCTTGATCATCTGCGAAAGATCCTTCATAGACTGTTTTTCGCTCTGCGTCAGTCGCTTCGATTCAGTAAACGACTTCAAGTACTGGGTAACGCTCTGCGATACCACAGCAATATGCTGGTGGCGCAGATCCACCCACAGATCGTCATTTTCGTCCAGCAGCACCTCCTTTTCGGCCGCGTTCGGTGATGGAATGAACTTGTACACATCGTTCACGATCGGCAGCAGATCATAGGCCATCGCCTGCAGGGTCAGCTCGTGCAGCAGTGGTGAAACACAATCGAAACCACGGTCAAGGATGAGCAGTTGCGAGCGCGCCTTCTCCGGGCCTTCACCCATCGTTGGCTCATCTGCTTTGTATGCATCCAGCTTTTGCTGTACCATTTGCGCCAGCTCGACGTTGCCATCCCATTCGCTGGAAAAGGAAAGATGTAGAACAAATTCGGTATTTATTTAACTATTGCGATTAAAACTATTGTTTGACTTTCATACATACCTTCGGTAACGAACGGACGGGTATTCCCCGAGGGTAGCGCAAAGGGTGGCGATTTGTTCTGCAATACGCTCCATGTTGCCGCTGCGGGCCGACGCAAGTGCGGGCGAGTACGCGCATTGGAAGGTGACGGGCGAGTCTAGGGAATAGACCTTTGCAAAACAAGGACAGATTTACAATATTACAATTGTTGTCGTTAAATAATACATTCATCATGCATTCAGCCAGCAAATAAGGATATTTATACCCAAAATTTTATTATTTTATGCTAAAATATGGTTTAATTAAATGAGTTTTGAGCAATGTGTGGTTAACAGAGCTTATGCTAAATGAGGTAGTTTAAAAAGTTATAAATGAAAGAGTGTGTTAGAATGGAAAACGATTTAATAGAGTTTAAACAAATGAAAAAAAATGGAAATTATAATACGGACACATGCAGCATACAGCGGGTGTTCTAACTACAAACGACACATGTTATTAAATGATCCCAAAAATCTTTGCACACCTGCGACTCGTACGGCAGAAAAGCTATGTTGATTTCCTTCAACGTTTTTATCTTTCTGGATACGACCGATTTACAGATATCGTTGAACAGCTCCTCCGGGCAGACTGCAACGGACCAGAGGGTTAAACACAGAGAATTGTATTGGGTGAGATGACACGCATTGAATAGACAGTACAATGTAGAACACGTAAGAACATTCTGTTTGTTATAGCACCGTGTATGTAAAAGCCATTTTAAGTGTTATGACCATCGTTTCATTGCACACTTGTAGCGTTATGTTGTTAGTACGGTTCAATTCCAAACTGTTTGAGTGACGAGTTAAGCTAAACACACGCACATTTCCTACTTGCGACACCCTCTTTCCCTTTCCTTGAGATTAGTTCCAAAGCCCAAATTGCGCATTACAACTAGGAAAAAATCGGTCCATATTCACCTGCGCTTCATACGGAATAAATGCAATATTTAACTCTTTGCACGTTTTCATAAACTTCACAACGGTGCCTTTCCCTAGTATATTGAACAACTCTTCTGGTACAGCTGAGATGATGTGGACAGACGAGATAGAAGAGGTCAGTATCATCACTTTTCGGTTAACTAAGCGCCACTGCTTGGCAGCTCTAGTCGTGCCCACACATTCCACTGTATACTTACCCTCGGTGAAAAACACGTGAGCCGCCTTGTAGGTTGGTTTGGCAGGATTTTCAAAATCCCTCATCAACAAACGTATCGAGTCCTCGGATGGCGTTATCAGATAGACCGCTTCGATCGCTGGCAGAGGTTCACGTTTCTTGTTGATGTCTTCCACCACTGGAACGGCAAGATAGTGAGAGTGAAGTTAAGGATACATTTTTATTTGATGTTAAAATTTAGATAAAGAGAGACTCACAGGTAACGCCTTCGGCGCTGATTTCGTGCATTTTGGTGCATGCCGAAACCATACGCATGGCAAGCTTGTCGACAATAAGGATTCTCCATTCCGTGCCTGGTTTGCCGTCCGCCTTCGTCTTGCTGCGGACGACTTCATTCATAATCTCTGCAAAAGAGAGGAAAAAGCACATCAATATTAACGAACAACTACATCACAACAAACGCGGTTTCAAACAAAACATTTAATGCTCTTTCATTTTGTTTAGTTCAGTTATTTAGTTTGAAAATTTTTGTCGGAGATTCATGTTTCGTTGTGCGTGAACTTCATTTTTTTGCATTTGTAACATTTAAACAACACAAAGCAAATATTGTTTTGATTGTGAACGGACGAAGCGGCCCAAGCACCGAATCCAATCGGCTCTAGATATCTTTATCGGTTCATTCATACGGTTCGTGGTGGTTCTCGCATATTCTGACATCATGTTCTGCGGTGCTGCGCAAGTGCAAATGAAAAAATCGATATTGAAGCTAAATTTTCTGCGTTGTCTCTCAAAAATAGTGACCCACTCCAGCAGATTGCCGCTCCCCACATCCTGCCCCAAGAAGACTCTTCTTAGGTCACACGAACATTTTGTTGCGCTTTTCAAATCGCATTATGAGTTTGTTAAAAGAGCCCCATATTCCATTGGCTGACGACAAAGTGGTTGTAAGCTTCCGTATGGGGTTGATGATTAATCGCACCCTCCGTATAACCCCCTACCCCCACGAGTTTTCCGACCACACTTGCGTCGCATATACGGGAGGGGCGTTCTTCTGCAGTACACACTGCGGATGACGGACCGATGGACTGCATTGGAACCGTGCTACAGAATTTTTCACACCCCAAAATGTTCACATGGCGCGGCCGTTTACGCGATTCTTTCACGTTCTTCCGTTAGGTGGTGATACATATTAGCTACACACTTCCGGTAGATTACTCACTTTGGCCAACCAGCAGTTTTAGAGCCATTTTTGCTTGTACAGTTTCAGCTTTTACTTTAACTTTGCCCTTTTCTGAGTAATCACTGGCAAGTGGTGGGTTGATCTGACTCGGAGTCACCGTTCCTGTCAAATGCCAAGTGACAAGCTGATTGGTTTTCGATCCGATCCGCTTTTGGATGGAATGTTTGTTTACATTAAAATTAATAATTTTTCCTAGAACAAGAAACGGATAACATTTTTTAAAACACTTGCGTATTATTTTAATGGCTTGAATATTCTTTTTAAGCTCACGGTACTTTCAATTTTCTAATTGATCTAATCGTAACTGACGTAGAATCTCGTGAAGCCATCACTACCCAAAGTTCCATTGTTTTGAAATGTTGACAACGTGATTCGAATTTATTTTTGTTGGCAAGCAAAAGCAAATTGGCAGTCGAGCGTGAGGTGTGAGAATCGTTCTTAATATAATGCATTATATCATATCATATTGCGTTATTGGCTAAAGCTGGTAGTAACGTTAGTACTCAGCTATTAGAAAAACAGTGTACAAACTGGCTTCAGATGTGTGGTATTCCAGCTTCTGGATGAAAGGAGGAATCTAGCATCTTGGTGGTTCTCCACTTTGGTTTTGTTGTGTTTGTTTGCACATATATGCATCTTTTGTTAATCTTTTTGTTAGCGATTAAAGCATCATTTACATTTAAGTTCCATAGATTTGCCTAGTCCCTAAAGTGGTTTGAAAATTACATAAAATTAGACGTAGCAAACACGTGGCTGACTTGTTAAAAATTTAGAAGATAAAAAAGATTTAGAAGATCTGTTAAGCACGCAATTATATTCTATTACTTTGCAGGATGACGTTTGATGATACAAATAACCTGTGATAGAAGTTGGCGCGACAGTTAGGCTGTAAAAATGGTAAGAGGTTTCGTTCGTTTTCGTTCCACACCAAAAATATGAAACAGTTGATTCTTCATCGTAGATAAAAATCGTCTCCACCCGCTTATTCTCGGCGAGCTCCCAGCTTCGTGGTTCTTCGACGAAAGCTGCCAAAGTGCTGAACAAACTTATGAATGGTAGCAAAACGAAGAAAAAACGGTACTACGATGAAACAAACGACAGTGGCCCAAAACTGATGCCGACCAAGTCGCTGGCCAGCACCAGTCGTCAGGGCAAGGAATCGAACCGACGCGTGGCGGTGCTGAACAAGCTGTTCATGAAAAACATTACCGACCTAATGGCAACGGGGTCCTTTGCCAGTGATCTGTACGGTTATGGCATACAGATTTCACGTGTTCGTGTGGCGCCGGATTTTCGTGAGGCCAGCATCTACTGGTTTTCGACCAATCTCAACAAAGACGTTAAGATTGATGGCATTCTGAAACCGCTTTGCTCGCGCTTACGCCATGAACTGTCGCAGCTACGGTTGATGGGGGAAGTTCCGCAGTTGACGTTCGTTCTGGACAAACGGTACTATGTGGAAGGGTTGTTGAACAGTTTGCTCAAGGAAGCCGATTACGGCGAGGATGCTGTAGATGGAAATGTGGACGAGGACGCGATGACGAAGCTGGAAGATCAACGTTTGTGCGAGCCCGAAATGAGACACGATATTCTTGGACTTGATCATGCACAAATCATGTCGCGGATTCGCCAATCTGTAGATAAAACCAACAAAGCATGGAAGCTGCATCAGGAAGCGCAAAAGAAGCGGGATGCAGATGCCGCACTACAGAGGACGAGTTTAGAGCAACTCGGAAAGAACGAATGATTTCTTTCTCTAAATTGCATCTACTACCGGTTCGGTGGTATAGTAACAGCAACGCGCCAAATATTGTTGCAATAAAGGTTTATTAATAGTACTTTTTGGATTTTTTGATAACACGACTGTCTGTCTGGCTTTAGAAGAACTTTTCGATTACCTGAAAAGAAAAGAAAATACCCCCTGAAGCTGTAACGAAAATGCGCCAGGAACCTGTAAAGTAAAGCAGTAAAAGCGATTGTTAATTACATGTTACATCTTTGGAACTCGATGTTGCGAGTGCAGTAAAGTTTTCATATCACAAAAGAATATCATTCTAGAATAACAATCTGAACATTGATAACAGTGTCTCTTACCTGTATCAACACCAAATATTAAAACAGAGTAGGACAATAGTTTGTGAACCGAATCTGAAAGGAAAACCCGGAAAAAGATTAAATAAGCATAACGTCACTAATGTTGCCATCTCATGGGTTGAAAGTTATTTAGGAGGTTCAGTGTATAAGCGAATGTAATATCACTGTCATTCATTCGAAAGATGGTGTAATAAAGGAGATCATCAGATGGGACCAGAGACAGAACAGACTTCAATTACAAAGGAGCACTGTTGTGTGAAACGTACCTGTAACGAGAAAAGGCAAATAAATTCGTGTTAATGCAACAGACGTAAACCAAGTTATGTGCTAGTTTGCATCTCTTTGAATCAGAAAATGCAGTCGGAATCATGGATATCATTCCCGAAAGATGCTGTTTTAGACTGAATCATCAGACGAGAAGATTCGTTTATTTATGATATTCGAAATTCCAACTTACCTTAACAAGAGAAAACCGTAGCCGCCAAGAAGTCAACTGTAGAAAGCCTTGAAGATCGTGGATTTTACCGAGTTTAGAGCATGACAATATTTTAAGGTATTCAACTAACGCAAGGCCGGTGTTGTAACGGAACAACACCAATAACCAACAAAAGTGAAATGAATTTCTAAATAAAATATATCGGAGAATGATACTAGTTTTCGAAATGAAAATTTATTCCTATGTCACACGTTTTGTACACACAATACCCCAATCTACACCATTACACGCACTGTAATAATGATGCAAACACCTGGACTTGTTGATTCCTGCAAATAAGAGAGAAAATGTCTGAATTAGATACTTGAGATTTTCAAACCATAATAAATGTTTCTAATGAACGGATCATCCGATTAAAAAAAACAAGTGGAGTAGGTTAGTTAAAAGAACATTGTTGTACTTACCTATATCTGAACGATATAGCATAGCAGCGATGAATGTGACGTAGTAATAAACTGTAATGAAATAAATGAAGTCTGTCAGCACTTGAAAATCTCACTCGCACGTGGTTTAGAAGAGGTCGAAGAAAGTATCAGGGAATGATAGTCAAATCACTGTATTTCATACGAAAGATGGTTAAGATGTATATCTCATCATAAGGGAAATTGATGATGATGCAGTTACGCCGTGTTCACACAAAAAATACTAACCTGGAATGAGAAACAAAAATGGTGCGTTAGTAAGAGGATATACCTGTTAGGTTTGAAATATCTAGTTAATATGAAAAGGTCTCAGTAAGAGCAGTAGAAATCACTTGTATCATTCCCGAAAGATGGTAATTAGTAGCTAAATCATCATATGGTAGTACCCCAGCGCGAAATGGTAGGTTACACACACAGAATAGCTTACCTTTTACTCGAAAAGACCGAAGCCCATGTCCTCGTCCTCGGATTCCGACTCTTCCTTCTTCTCTTCTGTAATGGAAACATGAAATTACATCGTTAGTTGCAGCGTGCACACATTTAACAATTCAAGCTTGTGTACCGGGACGACTAACATGTGTATGTGTGTGGTGCCCCCATGAAACTTACCCTTCTTCTCGGCAGCCGGTGCGGCACCACCGCCACCACCACCAGCAGCAGGGGAAGCGGCGACAGCGCCGCCACCAGCCGGCATCGAGGACAGCTTCTCGCGACCGGAAGCAATCAGCTCCTCGATCGACTTGCCCTTCAGCTCGTTCACCACCTTGGTGACGCGGGTCGCATCGGCCTCAATACCGACCGAGCTGAGGATCTTCTCGATGTCTGAGTTGGTGGGAGCGGCGTTGCCTCCCAGGACAGCCAGCAGGTATGCAGCTACGTAACGCATTTTCGCAAAACTATAAAACAACGAAAGGATTAGTTCGCTGATCCAACGGTGATTCCGCGGCAGTTTGGCGCTTTCTTTGCTAAACTTACTTTTAAGTCAGATCGACACGAAACGTGAGCAGCAAATGAAATACACGTCTATTCGACTCAAGCAGTTTACAAAAAGAGGAAGCGTGAGGCTTGTCGGAAGTCGAATTTGACAGCCGATGTTATAGCATTCGAGTGTCATCTAGCGGGAACAGTTGGAACTATCTCGTCTACCAAACAAATAAAAATATTAATCCAACAACACTTTTTAACCAAATTATAATGGTTGTTGCAGCTGTTGCCTCACCTTAAAATTTGTGATGCTGCTTATTTGATAAAATTGGCAATTAATTACATTGTGCAAAAATATAAAAACAAATCCCAGCAGCACTTCAACCAGCAAATAAAGACGGATGGGATTTGTCAGGTGCCATTCTAAATTTAGAACGCGCTGTTATATCTGTCACCCTGTCACCTAGCAGAAGAAGAAGCAAGTGTTTATGTTGTTATTTACAAATGAAACGAATGGGCACGGCCTACGGGACAACATTCCGGGCCACACTCATCGACGATGTCTAAAGATGCACTTTTAGCTGTTCCAAATGTGTGGAAGCCGGAGCGTAAGTTGTTCGCGTATACCAAATTCCATCTGCCGAATGTGAACAATTCTTTGTGCGCAAAACTTTCTTGCAGTGTATAAAATACAGCTAGACGCTCCCACCCCAAAACCCGTGCTATGCGAGCGAAACGACATAATGGGACCGACCCGGTACGGCAAGGAGTACCACGGTCAAATGGATCACAAGGAGTGTGAGCAGATGCTGAAGGATAAACCAGACGGTTGCTATCTAGTGCGACGCAGTCCCGGTGCTGACAATTATTACACACTTAGTTTGCGGTTTGGCCAAACAACGAAGCACTTTAAGATATTCTATTCCCCCGAAAAGGGGCACTATCTGCGAGAGAACTTCAAAAAATTTGAAACCGTCGAAGAGATGGTGGCCGATGGGTTGGTGGACTTTTACATGCGCTTGCACGCTGCTCCGATTCTCAAGGAAATGATGAGTCAGACAAAGAAATGCTACGAACAGAGTCCGTACATGACACTTCACCGACGTAAGCTGCGTTCGCTGTGCAGTGAACTGTGCAAACCGGCTAAACTGCCGATGGTGCAGGACAGTCTGGAGTCGGCCGACACGGAAATAGCGGACGGTCGAGATGTTGGCGAGAAGGGTGCTGACCAGGAGCAGATCGAAAAATTGGACACGTACGACAACGCGTATCCGGAGTATGAAAAGCAACATGCGTTCAAAACGCACACGTTCAAAGGCTTAAATTGGTGCGAGTTTTGTGGCAACTTTTTATGGGGCTTTACTTCACAGGGAGTAAAATGTGATGGTAAGATGGCCTTAACCCAACAAATGGGACTGGGTGTCTCAAGAATTATTTCCCTTTGTTTTACTAGACTGCGGTTTCATGGCTCACTTCAAGTGCTCCGAACTGGTACCGGCCAAATGCGTACCGGACCTAAAGCGATTGCGCGGGATATTTGGAGTCGATTTAACCACGCTAGTAACGGCACATAAATGCCGCATTCCGTTCATCGTTATGAAATGTGTGGAGGAAGTGGAAAACCATGGCATGCTGCAGGAAGGTATCTACCGGATATCGGGCTTTGCGGATGAAATTGAAGCGCTCAAGATGGCGCTCGATAAGGATGGTGAGAAGGCGGATGTGTCTGCACAGATGTACAGCAACATTAATGTGATTGCCGGCGTACTGAAGCTGTACCTACGGCTGCTTCCCGTTCCTTTGATAACGTTTCAATCATTCCCCTTGTTTATGGAATCGATGCGTGAGTAGCGGTCAAGCAAAACTGGTAACATTTGCAAACAAAAATTAACATTTTTGCTGTGATGTTTTGCAGGAGAAAAATCAATCGGCGAACAAGTGATAGCATTGCGGAATGCGGTAAAGGCGCTGCCGCCCGCACATCTCCACTGTTTAAAGTATATTTTGGAACATCTAAACCGGATTGCTTCCCATCACACAATCAACAAGATGAACGAACACAACTTGGCTACCGTGTTTGCTCCGACACTGATCGCAACGCCCCAACACATGACCGACCTGTCCCAGGAGATTAGCATGTTGGCCGCACTGATCAGCCACTGTCATGCGATATTTTTGTAGGCTGGCCCATTTGGTGCATGGATGGGGGAGTGAAGCCAAAAAAACTCTTTAAAATAATAAGCATTTCCTTCTTGTTATGAGAATGTTTCGCATATTGCAAAATTCGTTTCGCCCGGCATCGTAGAGATAGCTGAACAGCACTAGCTTCCTTAAATATTCTTCTATTTCGAACAAAACTGCTTCCTTACGTAGGTGTATAATCATTGCTGAAAAACGACAATCAAGCGTTTAACTAAGCTTCTACAATGCTCCTAACAACTCTATGCTTTTATGCCTTTTTATTACTTTGTTTTCTGTTCAACAGACAATTGACCATCATTCGGTATTAATTTGATTATAGCGCATTTAATAAACTTTAAACGATATTTATGTGATTAATAATTATTTCGATTTTTGTTTGTTTGACTATTTTATTTTACTGAAAATGTAACCATTATACAAATAAGTACCGAATATTTGTTCAACCGGGAGTTTCACGCAAACGGGTGACTTGAACGAGATTGCAAAAGAGGAACTTTTCCTTTCTGCCTGAAGCAGATGTGTTAAGTTATCGGGCTATTGAACAATGCTCACCGACACTATATTTTTTAATTTCATAGTACCGGACAGGCCTTATGGCATCAAGTCGGACACAAAAATCTGTAAGATGATAACTATGTTGGGCAAAGCTCATTTAGTTACCTCCAAAATATCCCGAATGGAAATGTTTGGAGGTTTAACCAAGTTCTACAACTGCGTCCAAAAATCTAGCGAGTCTTGTAGCCTTCTACTCAACGTAATTCAAAAGAAGATGGAACCCGAGGCCGCGGCCACATGCTTTGGAGCCGACCTGTTGGTTACACCTAAGTCTAGACGTAATTTTAATGAACGCCCGTTCCCTATGAATGTCAAGGAAATGGAATTGGAATCAATGCTTCAACGAAACACGAAATAAATCATATGCGGAGCGAGTACTGGAATTCATTCAGAATTTATGCATTTTCCACAGATTCTACCAACCAGACAAGTAGAATGTTTTTTGGAGTCCGAAGGCTCTCGTGAGGGAGAATAGGACTTATCAAAAAAGGCCATCATTGAAAGGAGTATCGACTTTTTGTTGTATAGGGAATATATGGCGTCTTGCAAACGGGTGACTTAAATGCGATCACAGAAAGGAACTTTTTCATTCTTCTTGAAGCAGATGTTTCAAGCTATCGAGCTGTCGAATAACATTCACCTGCAATATAATGTATAATTCGACTGTATAAAATATCGAAAAAGACACATGTAAAGATAAAAATATTAAGTGATAGAATTTGGTTGGACACTCCTGTCTTAAAGGACGTCGCATTGCTTTTAGTGGTGTAATTCAGTGCTCGTGTAAACTCAATCACAACGACAGTCATTTGAGTGGACCTTACCGCAACCGCAGTGGAATTTACCGCAACCGCACACCCACTACTAAATAGGGTTATTGCTCGATTTAAGATTACTCGGTGATGCCGTACATTTTAATTTAGAAGGTTTCAAGAGCAAGGGAGATAAAAACTTAATTTACAAACACACACCAACACTTTGTATTCAGTGGCAGCGAGTTAGTTATTTTTATTCGATTTAAAATTGGCTTTGAAGGAAGTAAACATTAATTCAGACATACATTAATGTACAACAGGCTCCAGAAACGTGGATGCCTCAATAAAACCCTCACAACTTAATTGTGTTTCAAATTATACCCTGTTTCTCTATGTACACGGATGCCACATGCAATAAATAGTTGTGAAATTTTAAGCTTTGAATGTCGTACCAATTTGTTTTGATCGGTTTCATTCACTGCTCAATTTATTCAACAAGCATCTTAAGTCAGCTGACGCGTTCGTAACGAACGGGGGCGTTAGGCGGGAAATGTTTCGAACGCCTCATTTTCAAACCGTGCAAACACATTCCTTTCCACCGCGTGTCTAAGTTTTTGTGTTTGTTTGTTACTCTTCACAGTGTCTTGAACGCTACCACCCTCTCTGTTTGCTGCCTCGGTTTCCATTAGGAACTTCACCACCCTCGTTCCGGAAGTGTCTAAAAGCTGATCTTGGTCTTACCACAAATGGATATCAGATCCACACGAGACTCTGGAGTCGGCGTGTACCGATGCCGTTTCGACGTAATGCAGCTTAACCTCTCCCAAGGTTGACCGGAACACGTTTGGCAAATCAGCGAACCTACGTTAGAACGAAGTACACACAAGCGGCGTCTCCCGATGTCTCTTATACAACGAAGCGCCATCATCTCGGTTCATCGATTGATCGCTGGCCATACTCAACCGTTTCGTCCCCACAACTGCGGGGGTTGAAAAGTGAAACACTTCACATCGTGTGGTGTGTGGCCTACCTGCCGCCCAGATGGGGTAGCTAGTATTGGTGTCGTTTAATTGTTTTTGGTGGGTGATTTGCATGCGGTTTACACAGGGAGGCACGGATGCTGGATAGCGGATCCTGCAAGAGTGCTGTGGAACAACAAGCGATGACCACCATTTGCTGCTGATGCTGGGTCGGGGTTGAATTTTTATATATACCTCTACCGTTGGTAACTCTCGAGCAGTTGGTTGACAATCGTTAATCGAAACCGATCGGATACGAAACGGGGACTAGAGTAGTGTGGACAAAACCCACGGGTGTGTTGGAGTGTTGCGAATTGTTTAATTGTGTGCAATCGGAAGCGTGCCTGTTGGTGGCGCAACACAATAGTAGTTGGTGTCGATTATTGTTCAGTTTTCGTGTTTTTGCAAACAAACAGAGCCCATTTAAAATCATGGTACGTTTGGAGAGGTTTGATGACTAATTAAAAGTTGCACGTGCGGCGTGTTTAAGAAATTCGGTATACCTAATATTGCTACAGTGTACAAGTTTACATATTCATTGGTGTGCAACAGGTTTTATCGAGGTTGAGAGACGTTGTACCGTATATGCTAACATCCGTTTCTTGTTTTTATCTTTGTGCGGATAGTGTATGAGACAATCCACGACAGAATGGATGCGTTTATATGAAATTCGGATACTGAACACGTGTTGTAGTGATGGGAATATATATTGTTTTTGCGGAACGTATCTGAGCTAGAAAACAAGAATTGCTAAAATTTGCTTTTCAATTCTATCCATTCCATCCAATATGGCGTAACCCCTATTGCTAAAACATAGCGTTGTGATATGCACTGGATTAACAATATGTAGACTCAAAAAAACTTACTGTCTTTTTTTTAACTATGTTTGAACGTTTGTTAGACGGAACGAAACAAACCTTGTCGGAACAAAATTCCTATCACTAACGTGTTGTCTACATCCAACAAAGTCTAGAATCGATTATCCAAAAGTAATACAAAACATTAACATTATAAAGTGCCTAAAGCACCCAATTTTAATTTACTTATTTTCTCTCTCGTTTTCACTTACCTTGTAGCATTCGTTACAGCTTCGGCTGCCGTTAGCGAGTCCTGCCCGGGTCCGGTGGCTACTGGCGTTGCTGGTGTTCGGGAACGTTTGGCTCGCCACCGTAGGTACGCAACAACGGACCGTATATCGGGCCGGTGACGAAATCGTGACGATAACGCGCACGAAAGTCGATCCGTCTACGGCCACGTCCCCTGTCTACTCCTACTATACGTACACGGCTCCCAATCCTCAGCCCGAAGTCGTGTACTACACGAACGCGCAGGGCATTACCACCAGACAGTATCAATCCACCTCCGGGACGGTGGTCGCGACAGGAAATCGCCGCATTGCCTACGACGATGGAACTGCGACGGAAGGCATTGACATATTTTGTTTTTCCACTCTAATTTGTCTCTTCTAACACTCTCTTCTCCTTCAAATGCTTACCGCATAAAACGCTTTTTGCAATAGCAATGAATAGTTTTTTGAACTTTTGGATCAGCACGCCAGATTATTGGATTAAAATCTAGAGGACACTGCTTCAACAATCGAATCTAGGGCACGTCTTTCACAAAGTGTATGCACGTCTTACCTTTCTAGTGCATGTTACGCAACAGAAACGGCAGCGGTTGCTTCTCTGTTCACCCATCGGTCTATACTGTCTAACTGTCTAATTGAAAGCTGAATCATACTAGTAAACCATGACAAAATGACGCACACTAAAGTGCCGTTGACAGTTTGGGCCGTTGGCTCTTGTGTGTCAATCAACATATTTGAAACGAAAGCATTCAAAAATTACAATAATAATAAGGGTAGCACAGTAATGGTTTCAATGTGACCTTTTTTATGTTTAATTTGTAACTAAGGTAGTAAAACATTTTCTCTCACTAATTTTAGTAGAAGTTTTTCGCAATTTTCGTATAAGTAGACGCCGTAGTTTTCGCAGCAACATCAACAGCAACAGTAGTAGTAGTTGTAGTAGTAGTACTGGAACATGAACCTTTTCATATTAACCTCGATTGCATAATCACACTGTGATTCCATATTTCTATCCCCACACGTTTGTTACGCTCCTTCCTTATAGGGCAAGGATGTTCGCGCAATCCGTGCGGTGTAGGCGCCACGTGCCAGGAGACGGCCGGTGGACGCCCGGTTTGTTCCTGCCCGGCCGGCCACAGCGGCAATCCGCTCGTCCAATGCCGACGGGACGAGTGCCTCGACCATTCGGAATGCCGGGGTGATCAGGCCTGCCGTAACGGGAACTGCGTCAATCCGTGTGCGGGCGTATGCGGCATCAATGCCAACTGTGAGGTAAGTCTGGGCCGAGCCTGGTGGAACAATAACACTTACTTTTAACGCTTGATCTATTGCTTTAGGTGCGCAATCACGTGCCAGTGTGCAGCTGTCCGCGGGGTAGAACAGGAGATCCGTTCAGCAGCTGCCGTTTGCAGGACCCACGTAAGTTGCCGCTTCCTATTGAAAAGTTCTCAATCCAGGAAGAGACATTTACATTTTACCTATCGCAACTACAAACTGCCTGATGATCTACATATTAGTACAATACGCTCACATAGTAGCATCGAGTAATAGCGCTTGGTTCATTCTCATGCCCATGCCACACCTACGCTCGAGAGCGTGCGTCCGGGTGTCGGCCGCGTGCCGCGAGTACCGAGGGTGCCATCTGTAGAAGTGGCTTACCTTGACTTTGAACCAACGATACACAATGTTTGCGTTTCGATTATACCGGGAACGTTGAAATAAACTTGGCCGAAACAAAAACAGTGTACAACCGGAGGCGGCAACGAAGCATTTCATCAGCACGCACGTTGGGGTAACCGTTGGCACCGTGACGTGGTGTGCAGTGTAGGTTACAGAGCGATGAAGCTATCTTACCCACGAGAGCTGTAGTTGGAATACCTGATGGGAATTCGTTGAGTGACTCCTCCTCCATGCCGTATCGGTCAAGATAGAGATGAGAAACTGTTGAAAAGTTCAAACCACACTTAATTGGCTGTTTGTTTAGGGTTTTATTGGATTCTCTTCTATGTAGCTAGGGAGCGTTCTACCCGTTGGTCGGGGTTTAAAAAAGATAACAGTTATTGGCGCGCATTATTACCACAAAAATTGGCATTTGATTCCCGTGGGCGATGTTTCCGGTACAATAAAACTCTCAAACTCTGTAAACCCCTCTTGCCATCACAGGCACGATGGTATATTGCATTGAAAAATGGGAATATATCGCTGCTTGGCTAAAATCCTACGCATCTAAACGTTGTGGAATTGACGTTTGATATAAAAAATTGGTCAGGCACAGAGGAGGAAGCGTTTTGTCTTCTCTCAACAATGGCCACACACTGGTGCAAAAGGTTGTCGGAGTCCAAATATGGACCCAGAAATGGAGGGGATATTGTGTCCAGCGTGAATATGCGTACTTTTGAATTATGTCGGTAATTATTTTTCTGCGACGAACAATTATGCCTTGTACGGCACGTCTATTTGATTCGATATAATTTACTACCACCAGCGGAACTACCCAAACAAGATTTTCCAGCGCAAGCAGAACTTAATTCAGTCGACGAAAGTAGCGAAGTAGACCATCAAATCGGTCTTTGTATAACTGAATGCTTGTAAAGTAAACTTCCAAAAACTTCATTGGAACATGATTGTTTCGTCGAAGGCAACACCTTTATGCAGGGATTTAGTACTGTAAAGCTACGTTTATTTTTATTTAGAATTCTATATGGACGAGAAGCAATACGGCCTTTACCGTTACTACTGAAATAAAAAATATGGTCGAGAATTTTTTTTTATAAACGAGTAAGCTGAACTAAAACGAGTGTGCAAAATTGTGGATCAGATTTTGTTAGTAAGACCGGTGGTGGTACCACCGTCAACGTGGTCTTCGCCTCGTTAATCTGCAACCTTTGGTCTTCTACCGCCTGCTCGATCCTTTGGTAGGCTTTTGCCACATAGGAGAGACGCAGACCAATGATGTCTATATCATCAGCGTCCCAGCCAAGATCAGGTTGATTTGTAGAAGATGGTTTCCCGTAGTCTCCACCTCCGAGTCGCGGATGGCCCTCTCTTGCTTCTACTTCTTAGGTGGCACAACAACAACAACCCCGGTGGGGTGAAGAGCTAACCCGAGCTCCAATGTGCCTTGGCTCTTTTTCTGTAACTGAGTGTACCCATCTATATTAAAAGATAGTTAATCCTACGCATGGGGAGTTGTGATTAAGTGTACCCATAGCAGGATAGTCAATCCTACATATGGGGGGCGGCAGCGGTCCGAATGAGATTCGAACCGGTGACGGGCCTTTTGATAGCCCTACGCCATTACCAATAGACCACCGAGCTCTCTAGCACCAGGTTCAAAAAGAGACAGGCAAGACCATCCCCCTGGCGCAGACCCTTGGTGGTAGCAACGGATCATATCCTCCATAGATAAGCCGCATGGTGAAGATCTGATCAGTGGTCGATTTTCCGTTTCGGAATCTTCTTTTATAGTATCCTACTATCGATTCAACATATGAGGCAAGTCGATCCTATAGGATCAGGGAGAATATTTTGTAGGCAGTATTCAACACCGTTACACCCCTGTAGTTGTTGCAGTCCAACTTATCTCCCTTCTTGTATATGGTATGGATGATACCGAGATTCCAATCACAAGGCATTGATTCGCCATTCCATACATGAGTCACACTTTTATGAATTCCATTTTCTAGTTCTTCATCCTCGTTTTTTTCCGAGCACTGCTGTGATTCTGTAAATGAATTAATACATTTATCGAGTCTTATCCGAATCATAACTGAATCACCGATAAGTTTTTTTTCGTTGTTTTATTTTTTTTCAGAGGAACTGTGCCGTCCTAGCCCTTGTGGATCAAACACGAAATGTGACGTGATCAATGGCGTACCGACGTGTTCCTGTTTACCTGGCTATATTGTAAGTTTCGGTCATCGTGAAGTCTTTGTCTAGAGCTCTTAGTTCTTCAACTCCCGTTCTTTCTAAGGGTTCTCCACTATCCGGCTGCCGGCACGAGTGTGAGTCGGATGTGGAGTGTAGCTCCAATCAGTACTGCAGCCAGTTCAAGTGCGTCAATGGGTGCAACCAGTGCGGCAAGGGTGCGACCTGTGCCCGGGTAACGAACCATCGGGCCGTTTGTGAATGCCCGAAAGGCTACATTGGCAGCCCGTTCTCCGAGTGTCGCCCGGAGTGCTTCGGCGATCGGGATTGTCCCGCTGGGCGACCGGCCTGTATCTACGGCATCTGCAAAAACCCATGCGAAGGGGCGTGCGGCGTAAATGCCGACTGCAATCTGCGTGGCCTAACACCGGTATGCAGCTGCCCGCGGGACATGACAGGTGATCCGTTCATCAGCTGCCGGCCGTTTACGAAGGAGGACCTGTGCAACCCGAACCCGTGCGGCTCGAATGCGGTCTGTACCCCTGGGTATGATCGCAGTAATCAGGAGCGACCAGTGTGCACCTGTCCGCCAGGATATACCGGTAACGCGCTGACCAGCTGTGTCAGGGTAAGTTTGACGACTGTAGCTTGCGCCAAGAACCGGGTATTTAACCGTTGCGTGCTCTCTTTTCTTACAGGGCGAATGCCAAAGTGATGCAGAATGCGCTGACCATAAGGCTTGCATTGCGTATCAGTGTGTGGATCCTTGCGTTGGACAGTGCGGAGTTGGTACGTTTGTGTGAACTATCCAGAAGCTCAAATGTATGTGTTTATTCTACTCAAATGTATTCCGTTTCTATTTCTTTTTTCCACAGGTGCTCAGTGCCAAGCGAAACGCCATCTTGCCGTCTGTACCTGTCCGGCTGGCACACAGGGCGATGCGCTGGTATCTTGTCGTACTGCACGCAACTACCCAGTGGCCCGGTATAACAAGAAGCGTAATGCAGTTCCCTAAGCTCCCCACGCTGCACTGCAGTTTGTGGCTGTTTTCAAACAGCTTAGCAGCGCCACGTGCTGTGCAAGAAAATCGTCAGCACCATCCGAAACACCTCAAACACCACTAGTCTTAGCAAACCGTTATCAACTGTTGCAAACGCTTCATCTTTTTAACTTATTGAAACATCTCACGTGCTTCCTTTTCCTCACCTGAATTGTTGTGTATAGTTTTAACTGCCACTGCTAGCGACCGAATACCGACGACGACGGGGATACGTTGGACAAACGATAATGTAACAAACTTGCGAACATAAAATCTTCAGAGAAATCAATTTTTTCGTCTAATTCAAAATTACCACGGGAATCAGTTAAGAAAAATGCATCACAATAATACATTCAGTTCATTCGAAATAATACAAATTGAAATGAAATAAAATTTAATTTCTCTCAAAAGATACGTTTCAAAGTATTGTTCACAGTGTTGAGCTATTTTGCTTTAGTTTCAAGATAGAATGTAATAAAACTGGTAATGCTCATTGCCATTCGACGGAAACAGGAACACAATGCATTCCCATGATGCACGCATCTGATACTACGTATGGTAAATTCCAAATTATTTATCTCACCGTTCAACCTGTTTTACGATCTTTATCACCCTTGTTAGCGTTAGCGCAATCGCCCCTGCTAAAGTGATGGTGTGTATCGTGAAATACTCATGCACGTTGTGTACCAATCGATTAGCTAAGGAACATTTCAGCGTTAAATATTAAAATTCTATCGTACCTTAAAAGTAAAACTATATCCCTGTGACTAACGCAGGTCAACGAATTGTAACGCTGGCTGGGTAGTTTTCCAACTAAGTCTCAAGGTTTAGATTTTGTGCTGGATGCCTGCTCTCGTGCTTCATCAATTAGTTAATCTGTTTCATTACGCACGCTCCGCAAACAATTGCTATTGATGGAGGCGCATAGTTCCGTGAGAAAACGATTTACCTGCCTTTGCTACGGATCGATTGCACAGCGTTCAGTGGTGATCTTGGTTTAGCTTTAATATAGATTTGCATCCACTGCACTGTAATCAGTACATTTGTGTAGCTTGCACTGTCCACATCTTTGCTTTGGTAGCATCCGAAATCCGACTTATCACAACAGTGGCACTGTGCTAAAGTAAACCGCTAAAAAGATAAATTTTATTTTTTATCTACTTATATCCTCTTAGCAAAAAGCAATCACAGCAAAGACACCAAAAAAAGCAAAAGAATCACAAAGTACACAGTTGATATTGCTTGTTAATAGCGACTTTTGTTGTGAATTTAGATGTATCGTTGAATGGGATAATTATCATGAGAGGGAATACTATACTATAAAATAGTGAAGAGTGAAGTTTAAAAAAAAACACATGTTCTATGTAGCGTTGTATTATGCACAAAAAACCATACGTTGATGCAGTGGTTGCGATAAACTAAGAACTTGCAGTGAAAGATAAAAAAAAAACGTTTCAAATAACTTTTCAACAAATTAACATAATGTGTTACCATTTTTGTTCGTTTCGTTTCCTTCATCTCTATCCCGCCTGATGCTGCAGTTTAAATTAACAGTGATCGCTTTCGCTCTACTAATTGTTAGTCACAGCGATGGTGAGTAATTAACTCTGCGAATACGGACCTACACAAGTTCGACCCATCTCATATTGTCTATCGTTTCGATTCCGTTTGAACCCACAGCTCAATGTCCCGATAATCCATGCGGCATACAAGCGTCGTGTCGGTTAAATTCTGCTGGCGTTCCGGTATGCTCGTGCCCGTTCGGATATTTGGGTGATCCGTTTAAGGAGTGTATACGGCCAGAGTGCGTGAGTGATGGTGACTGTACGGAGTTCCAGGGCTGCCGCAAGGGTAAATGCGTTGATCCGTGCATATTTAGCTGCGGCACCAATGCATCTTGCTCGGTAAGATTGAAAAATTCCAGAGAGATGATACAACCGATGCTGTCTAGTATTGCTAATTTCGGGTTTGTTTTCGTTCCCAGACCAAGCATCACGTACCGGTGTGCTACTGCCCCGCAGGTTTCACCGGCAGTCCATTCGAGCGTTGTGATCCGTTGTAATGCATTTGGATGTGTGTGTCTATGAGATATGATTTACATTAAAACCAAACAAAATTTTCCGTTTGTTTTGATTTCATTCGTTTTTTTACACAATACGTTTCGATAAGCTGATTTTTCGTGTACATCAGAATGACGTCCACCGGTTCGGCGTTGGTGTTTTAAATATACGTGTTTAATCGAGAAAATCATAAAGAAGCCTTTTACAATTATTATAATAATTATTATTGTTACTGTTACACTCGCTTACGCTAATGGGTTTTGCTGGATAGAACATTGAGGAGCGTTGCTGGTGCTTCATGAGTTTTTTTTCCTAATTCTCAACAGCTTCTTGTTGGTTCTATGGTGGGATCAGCTGGAGCTGAGCAAGAGAGGTTCGAGTTTTTACGCAAGGCGTGAGGCACGCACTCCTGCTAATCGACAAATCGACCCACATGGTTCCCGTCAAATTGAGGAATGATGCGCTTTTGGTTTAACCCATTCTACATCGCGAACTAATGCTATCGCGGAGTAGCGTCTCAAGTCTCGTCTTTCAATACTATCGAGGCCAATATCTTATACACGTTGCCACCAATTCGTAGGTTTAACATTCTTATTTGCACCGCAAAAGTGTGTGCAGTAAAATATGCTGATATTCGGTCCTATCGTTTCTTTATCTCTTGCGAATCATACCAAGACAATCGTCGTCGCATACCGTCCCAAATATGCGGCAGCTATGTTTGAGGCAATAGTTGCAGTAAATATGATACAGAAACAAAAAAAAAGATAAAACAACCGAGGCTATTCCTGATATTTACCACGGAAGAAACCAACCGCACGGAACATGCCAACAAAACGACTCCCTGCATCCCCTACTCACCCTGGCTTGATCGGACCATTAGCAACACTTGTTTTTCTTTTTGTGAGTACCCTTTTTGAGCTGTACCGTATCGTTGTTCGTTTCCGACTGTTGCTGCTTTTGCGTTTGCTTCTTGTGCCTCAGGACCTGCTCGGTAATGGCGAGGAACATTTCCTCCACGTTTAGGTTATCTTTGGCGGATGTTTCAAACAGTTTGATCTCCATCTGGTTGGCGAAACGTTCCGCATCCTCCGTGGTAACTACCTTGCGCGTTGGATCGTCATTTTTGTTGCCAACTGGAATTGTCCAAATTTGAACAGATGAATCAAAAACCAAAAGGTGAGTCAAAGAAAGAGGTGAGCCAGATTTTAATTTGCTGATCCTTTTTCTTACCTAGTACTTTGTTTACTATATCGCAGTTTGATTCGATCTCCTGCAGCCATCGCTTCACGTTGCCGAACGATTCTCCGTTGGTCACGTCGTACACAACGATGACGCCGTGTGTTCCGCGGTAGTAGCTGCCGCATTGGTGCGTAAGATAAGGCAGAAAGAAAGAAACAAATTCTCATCATCTCAAACGCTCCATTTAGCACGTTCTTTGTGACGCGCGTTAGCGATCACGTTCTCTCGCTCGCTCCTCTTACGTGTTAGTGATCGTCCTAAACCGTTCCTGTCCGGCCGTGTCCCAGATTTGCAGCTTCACCCTTTCGCCGTTGATCACTACTGTGCGTATCTTGAAGTCCACGCCAATGGTTGTAATGTAGCTTCCGGAAAATGTGTTGTCGGAGAAGCGGATTAGCAGCGAAGATTTGCCAACGCCTTGAACGATCAAAAAGGGGATATTGTTTCGTAAAATGGATTATGTATCAACCATATCAACGGACTATGTTGGCATCTATGTCGGATGGCATGGGACGCTGGGGAGAAGGGTGTAATGCGCAAACGAACGGAATTTTCGTGGAACTCATTGCAGGCATTATCTTCACGCGTTTGTGTGCCTTCTCAGCTTCAAAGCATTTTATCAGTTTGTTCGTTCGTTACAATCTGAGAAGAGCCAAATTCGGCCACTGGAAATTTAATCGAATTTGAAAGGAGGAAAACAAGCATGCAGTATGAAAAAGCAGCATATACATAAGTATAGTACTCCCAACAATTGCTGATAAGCATTGTGGCTTACTGAAGCAGCCCTGTTTTATGATCACAAACACAATCATACAGCCGCACACACACTCAATTGGTGACTCGGTTAGTCACCGCCCCAGTGATCAAGATGCGGGCCACAAGGAACTCGAGGGAAATAAATGTATCTTCTATTAAAGACACAAACTGTTCGTGGATCATACATGTCGTGGTACTAAACAACGGCTCACGCACGTTCTGGCTGCTACTTCGTCCGGCAGCTTTCTTTGTTTATCGTTGTTGAAGAAGACGGTAAAGACTTCTTCTCTGGAAGAAGATGCACAATTTGCCTCAGGGGGAGTTTAGCGGCAACACATCATCTGACAACATTTGCCCATCGGTTACCCCTCTAAGCACCTTCTTTCTTCTCCCCTTTCTACCACATGCCCGGCTGCAGCACCAGGAGACGCCACACAACGTTCACTTACCGCTGTCGCCAATAATAAGCAATTTAAACAAATGATCATACTCTCGGGCCATTATCGGATCACTTCCTTCACTTCCTCCGAGAGAGGGGTTACGTTACAAAACTCGCCAGACACAGAACAGCCACCCTGAAACTGCTGGAACGCTCGCTCAGTTCCCTTCCCTCGCTTCCTGTTGTGTGTGCTCGCACAGCACACACCACCCCAGCAACTAATCGGTGTTTTCTATCGATCAGCAATAAACCAACACAACAGAAAACATAGCATCCGGAATGCGAGATACACGGCGAAGGGCGGGTAACGCACGCACAGGGTACACCGGATTGCCGCGAAATGAAAGGGAAACACAAGAAAAACTGATTTTACGAGCAGGAAACACAAAACACGACGGGACAGAAATCACATCATAAGACGATTTTGTCACAATTATGATTCCCGTCCAGCACACACACACACACATGCTGCGCTTATTTTTAATGTGCTGTCAACTTTGCTTTGACACACAAGGTTACAAGAGTCGTTGAAGGAAGGTGTTCTTTGTTGATATAGATCAACCGCAAGAGCGCCGCTATTTTTCACTTTGTTTGGTGATTTAAACGTGAGTTCATTGAAATAGGCAATCTGCGCGAATATAAGATTATCTCAAGTGAATTTTGAGACAATCTGCATAGTGTTCATATTACACTGAACTACGAGCAGCGCCAACCACTAGGCATCGCCCGCAGCATACCGAGGTAAACAGACACATTGTGAACTGTCAGTGCTTCACAAACAAAGTGATGCTGTGTGCTTGTGTTGTGCGGGAAGTGGCTTTTATCTGAGCATCTTCTAGTTGCTGGTTCAAAACCATTCGCACCGAAAATGAACGCCAAAATAGGCAAGCAGCGTGCTCAACCCGACGACATGTTGACCACCGCTGGCTTAATGCCGGTAAGTAAGCGTCTACACGATTCATTCATAATTTCGATTGCAATTGTGTGTTTAAACCGAATGGGCCAATCATGGTGGTGCTGTAATGTGGCGCTTTTCTCCTGCATCTATTTGTAGCTTATTCAGGCACTAATCAAGCCACCGGAATCGATTGATTCGCTAGGCCGCAATCAGCCAAGGCGGTCAAATCATCCGTACTATAGGAAGCCAGGCCGGGGCCATAACAATGACACGTGCGATTCGTGCAAGGAAGGTGGTGCACTGCTTTGCTGCGACCGATGTCCATCCTCCTTCCATCTGGGATGTCACGATCCGCCACTGTCGGAGCAAGAGATCCCGTACGGGCAGTGGGTATGCCATACCTGCAAATGCAAGGCAGCAACGGACAGTGTCGATAGGCTTGGTGCGAGCGGAAAGTTACGCGTTGTGTCCGACCGTATCCTATCTCAAAAAAGCTTCAATTCGAGCAGCTTCGCTGGTAAGCAGTTGCAGGATGGTGACAATAATGATTCTTTAGCAGGTTGCAGTGAACCTACAACAACCTCACAATCGGAGGGACTAAATTCGATAATAGCAGACCTTGAGCAGATCGAAACGAGCGTGGATAAAGGATGGAACGAGAGCAAAACGACCAACATTACACCATTCGATCAGCTTATACAAGCGGCCCGGATGCTGAATCCTAAGCAATTCGAGCTACCGTCAGAAATGGAAACGGTATTCCCATTCCCAGGAACAGAAAAGCCTGATGGGATGGGAAAACGGGCCAAAACAAAAAAGATGCACGAACTGGATGGACAGAGATTGGTGCCATTACCTGCCAGGACGTGCCACAACTGTGGTCAGTCTTGCCGGAAGGCGCCCCTGGTCGCATGCGACTACTGTGAACTGCTGTTTCACCTGGACTGTCTTGATCCGCCGCTTACCGCAATGCCCACGACAATGTGGATGTGCCCGAACCATGTGGAACAGTTTGTCGTAAGTATCGAGTGTTTCGTTGATTGGCTTCGTAGCGGGTTTTAGCATCAACTGCCATTTTCTGTTTCCACAGGACTCAAAAATGGTCACCTCCGTTTCGGCCACGGAGCGCATACGGCTGTGGAATCGGTTCAACAATGACCTTGACCACGAGACGGTAAAAACCGAATTCCTCCGTAAGGTGCACCGCAAACATCCCCCGTTTCGATTGAAGCAAAAGGCTCGGTCGAGGACAAAAATCAACGTTCCACCGTCGATAGAGTATCACTATCAGCACCGTGCACCGCTGCTGCCACCGCTGACAACGTTTCTCCGATCGCGACAAGTGAATCCTGCAATGCATTTCATGGATGCCCAACCGGTTCGGTACGATGACGACACGCTACTGGAAATAGTGGAACGCGAGCTGCAAGCAATCGGACAAGCGGACGAACGGATGGGTTTTGAACGGACGAACAGGGACGAAAGTTGTGGAAACGTTGATGAAGGTGGTGGGGACGGAACTGGCGGGAAACCGAACGATAAGAAGAACAGCGAAAAATCGGACAGTAATGGTGGTCGGTGCAATGGCGAAACCGAGGATAGTAAACCTGAACCCATTGTAGAGAATGGAAACAGTAATGTTGACACTAAAGATGATAAATGCAGCTCTGTTGAAGCGTCGGAATGCAAAACTAAATCCCAAAATGATTCAAATCATCAAAATGATCATGGTAAGGTGGCAAAAAATCTATAAACTTTACATTTAGCTGTAGTTGTGTAGCACCCATTGATGTTTGGTTTGCACAGACATTTTTTTGTTCCAACTTCACCCGTTAATACAATGTGATTATCATTTTCTATTTCTGTTTCTAGCAATGCGCGAGCTGGACAATTTGGGTCCGGCGCTGATAAAGCTTCTAGCGGTGCAGCGTATGCAGCAACTGCTAGCAGAACATCCCGATCTGTTGGTTAGCTCCACCTCCAATGGGGCCTCATCGCAGAAGGAAGCAATCGCACAGCTGTGTCAGAATGAGGACGATCTTAAAAAGATGCCCCTTCCTAGCGAGCTACTGACGAAGGAAGACATCGAGCGAATAGCACTCGAGTTTACTGCGGCCAACGGTGGCAATGCGAAGCTGCAGTCGGAATTGAAAAAGCAAAAGGTACCCGATAGTGGGGCGAACCTTAACGGCAAACAACCTACAAAACCTCTCCTCACCATGCAAGACGTGTCGGATGCAACCGTAACTACCTCTTCGAAGAAGGACGCCCTAACCGAGCTCACGGTTCGTGTAGCGAACCAGGCGCAAAAGCAGCAGATCCGCGTTCGTGCCGCACTCACCTGGATCAATCTGGATCAGGATGGATATTTTTCGTTCGAAAAGGTGGACGCTTCCGACGCGATCTGTATGTCGTACCGATCGTTTACGATTGGTTCTGGGTCGGGCAATGATGTGACACTGGCCAAGTACGGTGATTGCAGCTGCACGTCAAGCCGACATGCAATCATTTTCTATGATGAGGTACAACTGAGTCTGCCACCATCGATTTGTGACTTTCACATTTATAAAAAAAACCTTTTTGCTCCAGGTTACACGCATGTTTGAGCTGATAAACTACTCCGAGTTCGGGACGGAAGTGAACGGGCATTTATATGCTTGTGATTTTAGCGATCACGTTACGGAAATGGCGCACTCCACAAGCACGGACATCGTTGCGGACGGGAAGAAAGCAATCAGCGATGGCCAGGAAGCAAACAATGGTGGGTCCCAATGTGACACACGCAATCAAATCAAGCAAGATTTGCAAGCTATACTCGAAAAATCTCGCAAAACCAAGGCACAAATGGATGCGGAACAATTTTACGCCTCTACGTGGTAAGAGAGTGTGCTGAGTTTGAATGCAGATGTGTAGACATTAACAGTCTGGTTCTTGTTCACTTTCCCCCTTTTCAGCATGGCCGATCGAAGCCTGCCCTTGTGCAAGTGCTCCCAGGAACGACGAATACCGACGCGTGCGTGCGGCTGGGAGGGCAGTGCCATACTGTACCACGGTGCGTTGATTCGCTTCGGTTGTCACGCGTTCGTTTTTACCATCGTCGATTACGACGATGGGGCGGATGAGTTTGAAGATTCTTATCGGGATAGCGACAGTGATTAAGTCTATGCTGCACGGTTTGCACCTACCTATTTTGAAAAGTTGAATAAAATTGAACTAAATACTCCAGCACACGCGTGCGTTGTCCATCATAGTCCTTTGCAGCAAACCTGAATCTAAAATGTGTCTAAGACTGAGATGTATATTTGGAAGCATTTAACGTTGAAGGTCACTTGATGAATGGGGCACACGGTTCTTCCGGTGCGTTACAGATTAACGGCGCGCTTTAGTGTACCGTGCTTGAGCCACGAGCCGGGAAAAACACCTCGAATGTCTCCATCCAGATTGTTGGAGTACACGTCGGTCGTAAGTTCGGGCAGGCCAATTTCGCCATCTGCCTTCGCTTGTTTCGTTGCCTCGTCCACTTCCTTCTTGATTTCGTTGTCCATCGCCTGTAGTAAAGGAAGAAGTTAAGTACCATCAGTGGCATTGAGTGCGACATTCGACACGCCATGGCTACCTTCAACTCGTCCGCAGTGACAAGACCGGCTGTTAGAATTTTGTCCTTGAACGACGAGATGGGATCACGCGTCTGACGCACTTCCTGCACTTCCTCCCGGGAACGGTAGCTTGTGCCAGGATCGGACATGGAGTGTCCCGAGTAGCTGCAAATGACAAACGATCGTGATTGTCGCTCGTTTAAGGTTCATCCGTTCGCTTACCGGTAGGTGTACACCTCCATCACAAGCGGTCCTACGGTCAGCGCGTGGTTGATGGCAAACTCGGTGGCCAGACGCACCGCCACCACGTCCATACCATCCACCCAAATGCCAGGCAGGACGTCGCCCCGCTGATAGTAGTTCACATTGCAAGAGCCACGTTCCGCGCTGGTTCCCATACCGTAGCCATTGTTTTCGCACACGAATATGCATGGCAGCTTCCACAGGTAAGCCATATTGTACGCTTCAAAGATCTGGCCCTGGTTGGCCGCACCATCGCCGTACAGTGCCATGCAGACGCCTCCGTTTCCCTTGTACTTGCACGCCATGGCAACACCGGCACCGAGCGGCACCTGCGCTCCCACGATACCGTTGCCACCGTAAAAGTTGGGTGCGTACATGTGCATCGAGCCGCCCTTGCCCCGCGCGCATCCGCCCTGCTTGCCAGCTAGCTCCGACAGCACGCCCCGCGGTGTTACGCCCATTAAGTACGTCCAGCCGTGCACTCGGTACGCGGATATGATGTTGTCCTGCGGGCGCATCGCACCCTTCATCCCGACAGCGCACGCTTCCTGGCCAGAGTACAGATGGCAGAAGCCACGCACCAGCTTCTCCTTGTACAGATTGCCGGCCGACGTTTCCAGCCGGCGGATCGTTTGCATTTGCCGGTAGTACTTGACTGCTTCATCCTTCGTCACCTTGCCGGTGGTCGGAGGTCCCTCCTTCAGGTGGTGCAGTTTGAAGGGCTGCAAAGGAAAGAGGTGCCGCGGGGAAGTAGAACATATACGGAGCGTTAATCAGCGAGTGAGAAGAGAAAATTGCACACCATCAAGTGGTGCGAAAGCGGTAGACGATTGGCACAGAACCGTGCTCAAGGTCATCAAAATTCATAATTCCCCGTACCGCACCGGCAGCAGATTTCGCCTCTTACCTTTGTCTCGAACGTTGCCTCGGTTGCATAATTTTTCACCGACACTAGCGTGGTAGGAAGTGCCGCCGTCTGGAAGAAAGCCGTAGGCAAGAGGAAAGCGTGTGTTCAGTTCACCGAATTTGATTGATGCTGTTACCCGGGTAAGATGGTTTTACCTGTTGCCGCAAGATCCTCGGCACTAGCGATCCCATTCCTGTTTTGATCATTTCTCAAGTAATACGTTTCTCTCTAGCGATGTTCGGATCACAGCAACCGTTGCAACACTACTGCTCGGTTCGGCTTTTCGTTTCGTCTGGCAAGCTGTACCGCCGCCGTACACACTCACATCCGTACCAAGCACACAACCACAGCATGGATGTGGTTTGGCTTTGGGTTGCAAAAATAGTGTATTCGCGAATGCATACAGTGCAGTGCGGTAGTGCGGTCGCATGTGCATTAGTGCAATGGATGCAACGGTGAGATGGTGTTGGTGGCAGAGAATAAAATTGTACCGCTCGTTACGATACACTGTGTGTTTGTGGCCGCACAAACCGAATACCTTACTCTGATCGGGTTTGCGGATTACGGGTGGGTGCTTTATTTGTTCTCTTCTTTCAGACGCCCTGCGTTACTTTGTATAGCGACATACAGCGCTGATAACGATGATTGGCAGTACCGTGTCAATAGAATGAGAAATTAAAGTGTAATAAATGGCTGGTATTTTTTATTTAAATTTGGTTGGAAATGTAAAGTATGTACATATATAAATCTATCGCAATTAGGTGTGATAAATTAATTAGTAAAACCGAAAATTTCAACTCAAAGTATAATAAAAATGTATGAGTTTTTTTTTCGGACAAGAAAGACAGCAACAAAGGTGCAATATTTTTGTTTTGGCCGCTACCTTTTTTCGACTAAAAAAAACAAACTTAGAACAAAAGACTCTAATAAAACTATAGACAATCTTTAAAAGCTTAAATTTGCTCATGAAACCTCATAAAAGGCGTGTTTGACAAATAATTACAATAACAATGTAGAAACAATACAATAATTGAAATGAAAACATTTTTAATTAAAATAAACAAAAGGCAGGTGGAGAAGCCTGGTAGTTTATACACAATCACGTGTTGAGCGCGCGCGATGCACTGTTTGCGCGATGGCGAAGCGTCAATAGGATTGCGTGTACATATTCGTTGTATACTCCCCTCCCCCCCGCTTCTCGGCGCTACCAATGTTAATTAAGGTAAAACCGAAACCAAAAACAAACCGGAAACGAAAGCAGAAATTTGAATAGGAAATTGTTCCCTTTTTCCATCATGAAATCGTTTACGCAGACTGACCAAAGTTGAACTCCGTCGGGTGTGATAGCATCTCATCTCCGGCCCGGTGCTAGGTTGGTGGTGCTCCAGCATCGGTACACCGAGCCATCAGTTCCCGTTGCGACAGTAATAAAAATGCAATTGAGAAGAATTCACATTAAATCCAAAACACAAACCATAAAGCTGGCGTAGCACAACCCGTAAAGGATTAGGCAGTCATGCTCGGGGCGAGCGAATTCCTTGACAAAAGGCAAAAGATCTAAGCAATCGGTGTGTATCTGTCGCACTTGGCTTTACACCCCCTTTCCACTACATCCTTGCCGCTCTCTCTCTCTCGTTCTTTCTCACTCTCTCACTCTTCATCTCTCTCTTTACCAATCGTGGTTTCGTGCTCTGCTGGGCAGGCGCACTATTTTTCCAATTCGCGCGGTACAGGGTGGTTCGGTATCATTAAGACGCGCCGTAGACGGCAGGGCGGCCCGTCAGTGGTGTCGCAGATTCCAGCACAGCATCTTCACGCGTACGTACGGTGGGCGGCGGTGTACATTAAGGGCAGAGAACGCTCCGGTTCCGCTGGTCAGGAGGCGCTCGGCCGCGCACGGTCCCGCAGTTAGGAGCAAGGTGGTGCGAAGCTTGCTTCCGGGTGGTTTCGGTGACACATGGAATTTGCCACCGACAGCCACAGTGTGGCACAGTGATAAGTAACGAAGAGGCTCCTCGACGGGAGCCACCTGTCACCTGGTGTCGAGCGTTTGTGGCGTAGGGTGATGGGTACAGTTTCTTTTTTTTTCACGTTCGTTCGCTCGCTTCGCTCGAGAGCCTGTTTTGCAGCCGTCTTTCCTGGGGCCGGAATGGTAGACAGCAAACGAACCACGAATTTGTGCTTTGTTATTGCCCAAGAGCTGTGTTTCTGTGTTCGGAGGAGGGCGGGAGTGTCGAGACCGGAGTGCTCTCTAAGTGGAGAGGCGTTTGTGTGTGGGTGTCTGTGTAGTGGATGAAGTGGAATGCTAAGGACGAAGGAAAATAAATAAATCTTCTCGTCAGAAGGTCGAGGCGAAGTGGCGTACCGTCCAGTAGGGGCCTTCCAGCGGAAGCGGAAGGGCAGTGCTGGGGGGGGGGGGGGGGGGGGTTTATGGTTTATTAAGAAATTTACCATGCCCTAATGATGGGCATGCTCGGCCCCGATGCTGATTGGCATTTATTAAGAACGTCCTGTGTGGTGGCGGTGTGATTGAAAGTACAACGTGGCGTGAAGGAAGTGCAGCAGTGTACGTTGTTGTGCCACGGGTAGGCATTTTTCAGGTTTGGGAAAAAGTGCTCGTGCGTCACGCGGAAGGTTTGGGTTGGGTTTACGGTGTATCAAACAAGGAAGGAGCGCATACGAAGGTGACACTTACCCTCGGGAGAATTCTCCGTACGCGAATTGGAAGAGGGTCACGGCGAATAGGGTCGCGCGCTCGCCTTTCGGCGGTTCAGCGTTATACGCCAGGGGTTGGTTGGGTTGGTGAGGTTGGGTGCAGGAGGTATTGGTTATTGTAGTCCATATCGACCCGTTTAGCATGGCACCAGCCTTTAATAGGGGCTAGAAGTAGTTTTGTAAAGTAACGTCGACTCCTGTGGGGCACCCGCAACACCGTGGGGGTGCAATGCGTGGAAATCCACGTTGGCTTTGCTAATCCGTGAACTGGAATGATGACAGCAGGCGTTCCAAAGCACACGCCAAGTGGGAGTGGAGGCTGGCAGTTTGATACGGCAGATTGAAGCAAGAGCACAATCTACACCACGGATATCGTATCGTCACGTAGTAGAAGCGAGTGTGTGTGTGTACGTCTGTGTGGTTGTGAGTGCGAATTTTCATTACAATCTAACCACTGCCAGCGGAATTGGGGGCAATATTTTGAAGGGCGCTCGGTAACGAGTTGGATTTAAGAAATTAAAAAGAAGATAAAGCGCTTGGGAAAGGAAATGCTGTGATGCTACATGCACACACGCACATTTTGTTCGGGTTCATCTACACACAGTCAAGAGAAGCAAGCAAAAAACGATTGCACATCTCTTCTCGTGATGTCCCGACGGGAGGGACAAGCGTTGAGAGTATCCTCCTGTCTGCTCCATCCAACGGATTTGAGATGTGATTAATTTTGTGTTCTGACGGGAACTTTTTTCTCTCCTTCGCATTCTATCTCTCTTCACCTCTTTCTGAAGCGAGGTCGTCTGTCTCTTTCCCCGTTTTTCAGGACAGGAAAAACAGTGCAACGTGAATTATTTGTGTGAACGTGTGTCTCGGGTGCGGAGGAATGTGTGTTGGAAAAATAATAATTTGACAACAGACAAGGCAAGAAGGAAAACGGAACGATGGATAGTGGTGGTGGGGGACTGGGGAGGAAAAAAGTTTTGCACGCGAATCAAACAACCATCGAGCAGCACTGCGTAGACCCAAGTTGGTGTGTGTGAGTGTAGCGGGGAAATGAAATTTGGAGCATCCGGGATTTGATGAAAGTTGACAATTCAAAGCTACCCCTAAAACGTAAACCACACCATTGCCGAAAGTTGGTGCAGAAGAAAGTTGTTCCGTAGTGTTCACTTGAAGTGTCCAAGGGTATAAGGAGCTAACCGAGCTAACCGAGCTAACCGAATGCGTGTGGTGTTGCATTACGAACGAAAAAGAAACGATTAGTGCGGTGTATGTGTGCGCATTTTCGCTTAACGCTTAAGCAAGTCTACAGCCTGCCCACCGTTTCGGGATGAGTAAGCGATGAGCATAGCAACGATGCACGAAAAAGACGGTCACGATCACTATCGTTACGACACGTACGCGCCGCTGATGAAGTCCGCGACCATGAAGGGCGTCAAGGCGGTCCACTGTACCAGCGAGACGGCCACCGTGCTCAAGGGTGGAACGCACGCCACGATGACCAAGCACAGCACCACGGTCCACAGCAAGGACGGCAAGGCGAAGTCCCGGTGCTGTTCCTGCTGTGCCGGACGCTCGAGCTCCACCTTCTGGGCCGCCCTGCTAACCAACATCGGCATCTGCACGCTGCTGCTCGCGTACACCTTGCTGGGTAAGGGCCTTCCGTCGAATACAGCGTGTACCGTGCGTACTGCAACATCTTCTCCTTGCAGGCTCGTTCATTTTCCTTGCCATCGAGGGAGGCGCCTCGCAGATGCAACAGCGCACGCTGGCCACCCGGCACCAGAAGCAACTGCCAGCGAACAACAACCACCACGGGCGGCCTGACACCGCCAACCTTACCTTTCCCCAGCTGATACTGCTCGAAGCGGTCGAAGCGCGCCAGAAGACAGTGGAAAACATCTGGGACATTACGGTGTCACTCAACATTCTGTATCGGGAAAACTGGACACGGTAAGAGACCGCAACTTCAGGGCATCTGCAGGAGAAAAAAGCTCACGTTGGCTGTTTTACCTATCTTGCTTCCAAAACAGACTGGCTTCGATGGAGATCGCTCGGTTCCAGGAACAGTTTGTCAACAGACTTCTGGAGGAGATGACACAGATCAACAATATGCAGCACGCGGTCGCGGCCGGTGGAGGTGGACATGATCCAGGCCACGGGCAGGACAATAATTGGACCTTTGCCCGGGCGTTCCTGTACTCGCTCACCATTTTGACGACGATTGGTGAGTAGTGGCCGTTGAAACCAAAACCATCCCTAAAACGCAGCATTTGTTACTCTTCGCAAAGGCGAATCTATAAAATAATTTGTCATTTCCAGTTAAACAATTAAAAAAACAAAAATTTTTGGAACCTGATTTTACGAAGGGAAGGGGGGAAAAGTCGTTTAAAGTTTTGCCTCTAACTTTGTCTCTCTCCTTTTGGATGGTAAGTGATTTTGGCGATTTCCGGTTGCCGGTTGTGTGTGTGTGTGTGCACGGAAAGGTTACAACCCAAACTTCCTTCCCTGCGTTGCTGTAGCGTTGCGATTAATGGCCATTTACGGCACATTGAGTAAAGTGATAAAAGCAATTAGTCGGCGGAGCAGCCGAACGAAGGGTACCGCACGATTGAAAACCGGAGAAATGATGGCGCGAATCTTTACGGCAGCAATTTCTTCGGAGTTTTCACCGCATTTTTACCTTTACTTGCACACACACACACACACACCGAAGGGTCAGACGAGACCGTTTTGCGCTTTTTTTTGTGTTTGAGTATTGAAGTACTCTCGCGCCAAACGGACGTGAAACGGCTAAACACAAAAAGCCCAAAGTTAGTGCCAGATTTAATGTCGGTCCAGACGACTACGCGCTGTACGAAACAGCTTAAAGTGAGCGCGTTGTAGAGTTTCTTTGTGGGTTGACCGCTAGAATGGTTCTTCCTTACCTTTTACCTGTTTTACCGCCACGCTTTGGGGTGGCGTGCTGCAATCCATTGATCCCTTAGCATTTTTAGCTTTATGGTTCCATTTTGGAAAAATATGGTACAGCGCTGCATTTACGACCCCATCCCAGATCCCCAGGCCTCGTTTCACTTCACTCGTTCGTTTGACACCAGCTCTTTCGGGGAGAATTGAGTCTTTTACCCTCGCGCCACGTGTCTTTTCGCTTGGTCACGTTTCAAGAAGAGTATCTTTGCACATCAACGGCGAGCGCAGTTCTTTGCGCCCGCCTGGATACGGTTTTCCATTAGCGAGGGGTTCTGATTTGCAGGTTGTTGAGGCATGACCGAGAAAGACTAATGGCTTATGACGGGAGTGTATGATGATTCCGCTTTTCTTGTTTATCCCTGCTTTACGCCTCTACAGGTTACGGCAGCGTGGCACCACGAACCGTGCTCGGACGGATGATAACACTGGCCTATGCCGTGCTGGGGATACCGCTGACACTGGTGTACCTTTCCAGCACGGGCGGAATGCTGGCGAAAGTGGCACGTGGTGTGTTTTCCAGGTAAGGCCGCTTATACGGAATGTGTGCAAGATGTGTTAATGGTTCTAACATGGAGCATAATACCCAACCCAATTTTCCAGAGTTCTTTGCTGCTGCCTGTGCTCCAACTGTGGCTACTGCTGCTATGACGAGAAGCGCATGGAGGAGAAGGAAAAGCGCATGAAACGAAAGCGCCAGCAGATGGAACTGCAGCAGCAGCAGCAACATCTTGCCCTCTCCGGTCAGGAACCGTACTACGTCCGGTCGGGATCGCTGCAAAACAGTGTCAACTCGCCCGAAAAGCAGCTTACCATGTTGGGACCGGCAGTTACCACACCGGATCTCGACTCAACGGCCGGCAGCAGCGACAGCGAGTCACGTGCGTCGATGCATGGGCTCAGCATACTGGCGCCGATACTGCTGTGCGTGGCGATGATGTCCATCTACATCGTCGTTGGTGCTTTGACACTGTTCCGGCTCGAATCGTTGCCCCTGTCCGACGGGGTGTACTTTTGCTTTATGGCACTGTCAACGATAGGGTTCGGCACGCTCGCACCCGGTACGCGCCGTGAGTCGACGGCGACCACGTGGTTCTGCTCGGGTTACATTATGGCCGGCATGGCGCTGACGGCCATGTGCTTCAACGTGCTGCACGACGAGATTCTGCACCGGCTACGGCACATGGTGGAGTTGCAGAAGGAAATCAAGAGCCACAACGAGCATCGCCGGTTTCTGGCCTCCTGACGGTACGAGAAAAACACGAACCTATACCAACGGAATCCCACCGAGGAAACTTTGATCACCGGTAAGTTGAAGCGTCTTGTGATTTCCCATTTTATTTTAGATCTTCAAAATTAAACAGGTTTTCAAAATTCAGAGTCTTAATGGGGAAAGTGACGAGAAATTGTAAAATAGTCTTAAGATTTCCTCGAAGCTTGAAGCATGACACGCACATAGCGAGCACAATATTAGAAGATAAATTTCAACCCGTACAGAGCTAGCGCTCAGCCAAATACATCAAACGACATGGAAAGGGTGTAGGAAATGCTCGTAATTAAATTACAATCGATACTACTAGCTCTCGGGTTGCGTTCTTGCGAGCGCTACTCGCTCAAAAGACTCCAGTTACGGGATACAAAATGTGAGTGAAAGTGAAAATGGGTTCTAATTCGATCAAGCACCAATCAAGGACCGTTTAGAAGGGTCACGATAGTGTGTGTGACTTTCTCCCTTCGGATACAGCTTGATTGTGCAAGAGATGGTTGTTGAAATTGGTAATTCAATTATCTGCTCAGCTTCGGAACTGTGTTTGAGACACATACACACATGTCTTCATCTAGCCAATCGTTAGGATGTCTTTGTTTTATTCAGCTCTAACCTTTTTAATCACATACCTTTTTCCTCTGTATTTCTTTCCTCTTTTCCAGGAACACCGACGTCCGTTATCTTCGCCCAGGAACCGGACTTGGGTCAGTTGCATCTGCAGCACGATTGTCACACGGTGCATCATACGGTTGGTCATGAGCTCATACCGATCGTTACGATGGCGCCGAACGGTCCCAGTCCAGGTTTGTCATCGGAGTTGCTGGACCGTAGCACTGCACTGTCGGACGTGGGCCCGGTTGGCAGTCAGTCGTTGGCAATGCACCCGGTTGGCGAGCAAACGGCTTCGCACGGGCTTGGCATGGCGGGTAGTGGGATCGGTTCGATAATGACGTCAAATTTAAATACGGGTGTGTACACGCTGCCCGAAGAATCCGAACACGAATCGGAGGAGTGTCCAGCTATGTAATGAAGGGGTACACTTTGGACAGCAAAAAGGTCTCCAACTATCCGTTCCCAACTTCCTTGAGGGTTGGTGTGGTTTCCAGCTGGCACAAAAACGATACAGGTTGTGCTTCCGTGGCGAGGTACTCTTACGCACTAAAATCAATCAATTGTTGAATCACTTCCATACTCCATCGTGCTGTTGGATATGGGTCAATTTAGGCAGCAGGCGGTACGTTACGTGTTAAATCTTAGGTTAAAGAAGGAAACGCTAATTTAGATTTAAACATTTCGTATGCATTATGCTTATGTGCATGAAACGAATGACTATTTGTTGCACGAATTAGAAGACAATGCGAAATTTTGATGTACTCATGACATCTTACTGGCGTGAAGTGTACATACATCTGCAACACATTCGTTGGCATCTCCGGCAAGATAAAGTAGTAAACTCATCACATCATACACCATGTTGGATGTAAATAGTGAACGGGCCTGGCACACTCTATCATACTTTACGAAAAAAAATCTTTCAAAGCAACTCCTGTGTATCAGGTGGAACAACATTCAATTCTTTGTGTAAAATATCATAACGCCGAACCGTACAATAGTCCTCGCTTTGTTTTTAAGCAAAATAATTCAACGCAATTGAACTTCACCAGGTCATAAAATAACGCGTAGAATTGAGCGTGTGTGTTTTATGTTTTTGGATAACAACTACAAGATTAGATAAAGAAAAGAGCATCACGTGCAGCTAGATAATTCAGTCCAGAAATGGTCAACGTACATAAATATATCATAAAACCTATTTAGATAACAAAAACCGAAACAATGAAATAGAATAGAAATAAATTATCGAATTCTAGCGAGACGAGCATGGGCACGTCTGCTCGAAAGATACTGTTCCATAGATAAATGCGAAATCATTACACACATGAACGTGACTATACTTTACGAATCAATCATTTTATGATAGAGACATCTAACAAAAGTGTATTTTTTAAAACTTGTTTTGTGTGGTAAATATGAACGAGGAAAAAGTTTCGAAGCAAAACCATACAATTAAATTAACTCGAAATGTAGTAAAAAGATAATGTATCCAAAAAAGTATAAGGCAGCGGCTCTGTCAGGACAAAGTGGTGAATAGAAACTGTAAAGTTGTTTTTCTGGTAACACTTACACATTCGGTATCCGAAAAGTGTACAGATGAAGCTGAGTTTATTGTGTTCCATTTTGTAATGTGAAATATAGCATAAAAGGAAATCGTTGGAATTAACGTCCACCAGACGGAATGTACTGCAATAACGCACAAAAGGACGGTGGAACATGGATAACGGTAACCTACTATGAGTGTACGAGAATTGGTTCGAATTGAGTGTTCGAAAACAGAACCTAAAATAAACAATAACACACACACACCTTCGTGCAATATGTAATGCAAATCTATCGTATATGATAATGGAATATACTTCTCTTCTCACACTGTAGCTCCAATTCCCCAGCATCGATAGACAACACAGTTCCTCCATTGGGATTGTATTATTCCAATTCTTTAACATCCTGATTGAGAGCTAAAGCGAGCGGCTAGGCAGGACGTAGGAAAAGACTCGAATCAAACCCTCTCTCCCCTTTTCTGTACTTCTACACAGATGTAAATATTATTTACCTTCAACCCAATCTAACACCTGAACTATACGTTTAAAAAGGGCAATCATTGGTAAGGTGGTGGAGAAGCATAATTTTTAATTGCCTAAACTGTCCGATTGCATTCCTCATGGTATGCAAGGGCGGAAAACTTTCAATAATATTCGTAGTATGAAAAGTTACAGAAAACCTCCCTCTTGGATGAACAGTTTACATGAAAGAGAAACAGAGAGACATGTTCTGTGCTTTACAAAAATTACAGACTAAACTAGTATCGATGAATGTGTTAATTGATTTGAATAACAAGTATGTAACCGATAAGTAAGTGTAAAAGTGTAAAAGACCAGGCCAGATTACACCAACGGAGGGTGGAGGCTAAGGGATCGCGATGCGGTTAGATATAAATTAGCGATCTTGAAAACTGATTCGAATTTATCCGCTCAACATGCAACTGCAATAGGACCGCGGCTTGAACTTGAGCACTGGCATCTGTGAACACAATGTGATAATTAATCAGCAGATTCGGTGTGACTGTACTACAATGCAGCGTCAATAGTTGAAAGGGCAGTACTTGAGACGTGAATTGAATTGCGATGGGAGAAGGAGTAGAAGGATTTGAAGCACAGATCAAAAGAGTATAGTAAAGCTAGTGTACATCCCATACATACCTTCCGGTTCGCCACACATGTAACATCCACTGAGGGTAAGAGAGTTTGTGAAATACAAAGTAATGGACACATCCTCAGGCATCATGCGCGTGTTCATTCGGCAGGATGAAAACCATTTGATCGTCCTTTTATTGATGCTGATCGTTGATGTAATAAAAAGTATATGCATACACTACCATATAATATACAATTTCGGCAAGTTTCTTTTGCTTATTTGTTATGTGTTTATAAGTGGCTCTATTTATGGGACATTAGACCGCTTTGGTATCTTGGGTTCTGCAACAAACTTCGAAACCACTTACGATCTTGCACCGTCATCTGCCAATCCATTGTCCCGGCCTTAATGGCGAACGCCTTTACGCCATCTTCCCATCTCAGCTTGAGTTTATCTCACTTCCTCTGTCCATATGAACGGCCTAAGAGGACTTTGCGGGTTGGGTCGTCCGGTTCCATGCGTATAACATGACCAACTCACTGGAGCCAGGCGAGCTTAATTCGCTGCACAATGGTGAGATCGTTGTATAGCTCGTACAGCTCGTCGTTGTACTCCATTGTCCATCGTTTACTCCATTGTCCCTCCTGCATGTCTCAGAGCCAACGATTCAGAGTGCATGCCATTGAGCCATACGTGAGTATTGGAACTATGTAGGTGCGATATAGTCCCAGCTTCGTCCGTCGCGACAAGTTTTGTTAGGTAAAGTGCTTCCTCAGACTGTAAAATGAATCTCTATATCTGTTCATTCTATTAATCAGTTAGGATGTATTCATCGTTAATTTGCTAGGTTTGTTATAAGCATTAAGCCTGAAAGAAAGGTGCAAAAACTTGGAAATTGCTCTTAATTGGTACGAAATGCATGTATTTCCAATACGTCTCCAAAAACACTCGTGGCTCGAAGATGGAGAGCACATAGCATTGCACACTGTCGCATATGACCGTTCGATGATGTCGATGTCATCTGTGAAGCCTAAGAATTGGAGGCATTTCTGGAGATGTAGTGAAAATCGTGCCACAAATGTCCAAGCCCGCATGACATCCTCCAGAACGATTATAAACAGCAAGAGGTTCCGTCTCCTTGCCTCAGTCCCCAATAAGATTTGAACTGTTCCGATAACATGTTCGACGTGCTTACCTTGCTTGCACTGCACACCGTTCATTGTAGTCCTCAATAGTCACACCAGTTTCGCAAGGAATCCCTTTTGTAGCATGATGTTCCATAGTCATGGCCCATATGTTGTATCGCAAACTGCATTTAAATCGATGGTATCCCACGCATATGGTGCTCCCAGCACTTCTAAAGGATCTTCCTTTGAGTGAAGATTTGGTCGGTTGTGGATTTCCTTCAAGCAATTCAAGCGTTTATCAGTAACAAGAAGCAAGAGCCTATAGTAGAGTATTAGAAACTGGGTCTTGCAGGTAGTTTTCAGTACTCTGATGATGGCTCAACGTCTCTATAAAAATAAAGGAGAAAAAAGCATGCAGTACTGTGATGGGTCGGAACTATGTACAGTATAGACTTTTGATATTTTTGTACACTAGTCGAGTAGTTCCTCCTGGTCACAAATCCTTACAATCAGCTTCTTGTATTGGAAGAGTCGGATCTGTTGCCTTCTCAATCTTTCGTAGGTACCCACGTTCTGTCTAGGATTCGGGATCGAACTGCCTTCTTCTGTAATAGTAATCGCCTGCACTCGTCATCAAACCACTCCTTCCTCCGCTCACGTGTTACGCGGCCATAGGTTTGTTCGGCCGTGCTGCTGATGGCTCGTTTTACTGTACGCCAGTGATCGTTGAGGGAAATCGCCCGGGAGTACGGCTGGGTTCACAAGTCTCAAGATTCCTCCGTGCATTCTCCGGAGTCCCACAAGGCAGTAATCTTGGACCATTGTTGTTCCTGCTGTACATCAATGACCTGTGTTTAGTGCTCCCAGAAAGCAATTTTTTGTTCTATGCGGATGATGCCAAAATCTTCCGCGTAATTCGCAGGCCGGCAGACCATCATCATCTCCAAACCACACTGAGCGTGTTTGACTCCTGGTGCAAGCGTAA